>OMLP01008416.1:14316-26702 GCA_900302685.1 Spondyliosoma cantharus | reverse complement strand
TATATATATATATATATATATATATATATATATATATATATATCATCTGGGCTTTCTCCACTTTCTAATCATTACTCTCGTCAATAAAAGCTCAAGTTAAATAAGTCTTATGCGGTGCACCTTGACTGAAATGTTTCATATTTCATATTCATATCGAGTTCCATAAAATTCCAAGACTGTCTCCATCATAAATGACTCTGTCCTGTGAAATCCTTTAGACTCACCTTTCCAGTAGAGGTCTCTCCCCTCTCACTCCCTGACTCCTACAGGTCAATAGGGGCTGTGGAGTGATTATTATTAGTGTATTATTATTATTATCCACTGATGATAATCATACCTGAATGAGCTCAGCTCCTGTTTCGCGTAAAGTGAGAAACACAGCTGATGCTCTGGAAGGACGTCACCCCAAAGACAGAATATGGTAAAAAGAGTGCACACTTAACTCTATAATCAACCAGCGCCTTCACAATGCATTTCAGACTAACTGGCTAGCTAAGTAGCAGCGTTCTTTTAGAGCTGGAATGTAGCTTTTGACCACGAAACAATAAAGGTGAGCTGTGCGCAGTGATCGTCTATAGTGTGCAAGCTAGGTTTTGATTTGTCAAACTTGGTTCATTAATCACATGGGACTTTCTGCTGTTAGCTGGGGGCGGAGCTAACTAATTGTTACTACCAGCAGTGATGAACACTTACTTTCTTGAAAAACTTTCTTATCTCCATTCTTCTTCACTCGCGTTCTTCTCCTCATGCTGTTCTAGTCGCTCTGTGTGCTTCAACGTACACACGTTGCAGGTACCGAGTGCAAGCGAGGTCGCAGGGAAAACGTGGACTGGGTTTTCAGTGATGTGGGCGTTCTCTATATGAACAAGTGGAATGGATTTTATAATGACGCACTGAAGGGGCTCTCTCTACCTTACACTGTGAAGTGAAGGGAAACTGACAGATTTATGATCATATTTAAGTGAATAATGACAGGTTAAATGATTATTCATTTAAACTCATATTCTGGCCACTTTATATCAAATTTGTCAGCACTTCTTTGTAAAAAAAAACAATTGCTGATTTCGGGAGACTTAAGAATATTTTAGGGGGGCTTCAGCCCCCCTAAAATAGGCCCAATGACGCCACTGCTCCAATGGATTTTTTTTGTCACAAGCTGACAAAAACAAAACATCACACAGCTTGTTTCAGCATCCTCAGATCCTTTGCCATTCAGCATAAGATGCACACCTTATGTAACCGCACCATAACACCACAGAGCTGAGCTCCAGCTACAAATCCATTCACGCAGCACATGTGCAGGAGCTCGCTGCGCACAATCGTCTCTCATCACGCTAGGAGCGAATATTTCTGCCATACTGAACCAATTAAATGAAACATCATGAGCTGAATTTATGTAATCTAGATGTTATAACATGCTGCCTGTCAGGACGGAGGAGATTCACTCCTCACGCTGATTTTACACAGAAGGAGTCATTTCGCTCAAGACTCTAATCCAATTCTTCCAGCTCTTTTCTCAGGACTTGAAAGACAATCCATCTGTTCCTCCTGGCCGCTGTTCAATCACACCGCCTTCTGTTGTGTGGGCCGGAGGTGAGTTAAATGTTTCTACCACTTCACTGACAGCCGGGGGAGTCGGGGACACGGTGGCATCTCGCTGCTATAAAGATCACTGCAGGAGTCCTAATTCATCACCCCAGGCATCATCATGTGGCATTACAATATGCTAATGTAGCGACGCCGTGCCCTCGCTGTCACCTCGTTCTCTCTCTTTCATCTCTCTCCCTCCTCCCTTCACCTCCCCCTCCTTTTCCTCGCCCCTGGGGGCTATAGCTCCCCCCTTCTGTGATCTGCACCTTTCTGCCAATATGTGGAGGGGGCTGCAAGTGGTGTCACAGTTGATGTTGGAATTAGGTGAGTGGTGTGTACAGTTGTCTGGCTGCACCGGACGAACGTGTAATTAGCCCGTGGTGTCAGCGTTACAAACGGATCCCATTTAATAAGCACAGACTCCCCCTGGACTGGAAAATCACTGCCTCACATGCCTTCAGACGGGATAAAAATAGGAATACCTTTGCAACAGGTGTCGCTTTGTGGTGGAAATTTCTGCTGTTGGGTTTTCACAGAGACACGGTTACAATGAGGATTAGCCGGCAAACATGCTGATGGAGTTCATTTCATTCACAAGGGTTTTTAAAGCTATTTGAATTCGTCCTGTTATGTGAAAATGTTACGCTCAGACAAAAATCCTCTGCGGAGAACTTGTTCTTACCCCATGAGAGGGATACGTTAGCCAGCCCCAGTCTCCTGTGATGGTCGTCGTGTCCAGAAGATTCACTGCAGAGAGAGCACAAACAACAACAGAGACGGTAAGTGATGAACTTTAAATGATTGTTTTTCCCGTCGTGCCCCGTCCATCCTGTCCTTCATCACCATCCTCTGTGAGCCATGGCACCTGACAGAGTCACACACATACAGGCGTACACCTGTCCGACAGGCGTGACTGATGAGGCTGGACGGTCGTCACGGCAACTCTGAGCTGGGTGTCACAGCGTGTGATGTCACCTTGACCTTGTTCACCCTCTGAGCCCTCGGAGCTGGGACCTCAGCGGTAGTCTCAGAATAGAACAGGAAATGAAACGTTTACTGTTGAATGTGCAGCGTGCGGGGTGGCCGTAAGCTTTTTTTCTTCAAAGTTTTTAGTAATGGCTCAACATGCGATATAAAGGTTTCAATTCAAAGTGCAAAAGAACGTACATGGGTCGGGTGTGAGTGAGTGAAAGCAACGCTATATACAAATAAATCCAACCACCCAGGAATTGAAAAATAACTTACAGAAGGTGATGTAACCGGCTTGATTTGAAGGGGTGGAAGACTGGCATGAGACTGTCAAGTTTCCATAACAATAACAATGAAATGTTAAACAGTGTTAGCTTTATGTCAAAAATGACATCACTGATCAAATCACACTCATAAACATTCATAAATGATGATAAAGACTGCTTCATGTCCATGACAGGTGTGATGTCATAGTTAAGATGGTGTGATGTCATAATTGTAATGCGGCTGCACTCGTAAATGCAATTGGATGCTGAGCGTGCTCTTTTTGTTTGAATAAATGATGGTCAGCTGTCACAAAATTCACATCATTATTATTTATAATTTATTATTATTATTATTTATCATTCATAACCAGAAGTCTGGCTTCGTTGTGATCATATTGTCTGTTTTTATGAATGCCCCATAAACAAACAAAATACTGCCAACAAAAAAACAGATAAAATAATTACACCAATCCCGCATATTATTATTAATTTAATTCAAAATAATAATACTGAGAACTTCATACGTCTTAGGGATTTCAGTTACATTCGTCAGGTAACATGTTTAATGAGTTTCAAAGAAGTGTTTTCAATTTTTAATACACAGTACTGTTAGATATGTCACTGCCCCCTACACCTAGCATATAGTTTTTTTGAAAACAGATGTATTCCTCTACAAGGACAAGTCCATCGCTAAATGTAGCTTTATTAGCTTTGCTTATGTTAAACGCAGATTTTAGCTGTAGCTAGCTAGCAGACCACTGACTGTACTTTACGGAGTGATAGCTTGGCTTTTTATCAGAACTTGCCAGAAACCACATTTCTTTCTGTTACTTTCCTTCACTTTGTCCTTTTTCAGAAAAAGGAAACATGTCGGAATCACACTGGTAGAAGCCTCTTCACCTCTTTTTATGCTTCTTAGCGCTAATGCACGTCCGTGTGCACCCACTTATCTCTTTGCTTTGACTTTGAATGAAAACTCGGTGCATTTCTTATTCAGCTCACATTCTGTCTGGACACACCTTTACATTTGAGTGGCAGGATTTAACAAGGAAGGCAGATGGACAGATGAGGAAAAGGTGGGTGAAGAACTAAGCGAACCACTAATTCTACCCACTGGCAGAGTCCATATCTTCCACGCTAGCAGGTTTGTGTGAAGTGAGTGTGTGTGTGTGTGTGTGTGTGTGTGTGCGCGCGTTTCTCTCCTCTCTTCAACACTTCCAGCTAATATGATCTCTGCCCCAGGGCTGCTTGTCAGGCAACCAAGTGATGTTCCTCACATTAGAATGAGTTTAACAAAACACTTCACACTTCTTAGCTTTCCGTCTTTCATCCTTCATCTTTCTGTCTGACACTTGCTCTCTTCCTGTCTCTTCTGCATGTTAAAGCTACAGCGGTTTTTGCCTTGAAGCAGGAAGTGAACAGCACGGCCTGGCCTCCTCCCCCTCAGCTGGCCGAGTTCATGTCCGCATACTTTTTACCCATACTGATGAGTTTTCAGACACGCGCTCAGCATCGCTCTTCGGTCACTTAGAAAACGCAGCAAACTCAAAGTGCAACAAATATTTGACACCAGATGTTCTTAATATGCACTGTTTTCTGGTTTATTAGCCCACTGACAAAAAGGAAATTACTTTTATACTACTTTATAAAACACTTTGTAAAATATGTTTGCTGAAAAGAGAAAGAAAAGAGCAGCTCCAACAGAAAGTCAAACCTCAACAAAAAGAGAACCACCCACACAGTTTGAGTGACAGGTGGCGCTGTCATCTGCAGAAAACATTGTGATGAGTACTTAAAGCATCTGCGCAGCCATTCTACACTCGCACAAGAGTTTTCCCTTCTGCCTGATTACACCTCCTCTCTGGCTTGTCTGAACACACCCGGCCTGACTGACACCTGACTTTCTGCTTAAAGCGAAACTCGAAAGTCAAACGTTCGTTTAAAAGCATAATTACTACGAAAGCGGCACTTTTAAGATCGACCGTATTTTCGTTATTCGGGTCAAAACCGTTTTCAATGGGAGTGCAGGGGGGCATTTCTATGTTAGCATCACCTTAGCTGCCCTCCATGTTAAGTCGCATTCGGAGCTCGACACCTCTCCACTGGAAGGACTGCGGCGAGCAGAACAAGCCGCTGCTAATGTGAGTTGGTCAAAAACTCTCTTTTTAGTAAACTCTGTACACAAACAATGTTCTCAATGCTCGTGTTCATGTGAGACCCTGGTGATACTACGAGCAAAGTCTCATGTTGTGTCGAGCCTTCTTAGTGTTAGAGCGATAGAGATAGAGATTTTGATGCTAACCAGTGCCAGTAGCACTCCCATTGAAAATGATTTTGACCTGAACACGAAAATACCGTCAATCCTAAAAGTGCCGCTTTTGTCGTAACTATGCTTTTAAATGAACGTTTGACTCGGGTGCATTCACACAAAGACCCTAGGTTGCATTCTGGCGAGAGTTTCGCTTTAACTTTTACTCCACCTGCTAGGATGGCACCACAAACATCAACGTGATTAATATAAAGGTCCAATAACGCATTCTGGCCAGGAGACAGTAAGAGAATTACACAACGGGCTAAAAGATAGACAAGGGGCTAACATGTAAACAGCTGCCTACATACACATCCAGTAGACATCCAGTTAGAGTTCTCTTCAATGTCCACTGTTCTTTTAACACAGTTGTTTGGGCTCAATCAACTCCTGTGAAAACTATGTTTTTCTTTAGCTGCTAAAGTATCGGCTGCTTAACTAAGCTAGTTTTTAACTTTAATAAACCCACTGAAAGTAGTGGATTCATTTTGGTACAGTGCTTAGGAGACATGTCGTCCATCTTTATACAGTGTGCCAATGGCGGTACTGGCACCCCTGTGTCCAGTATGTTTGCTACCATGGTCATAATGTTGATGTCTAACAGGTAAGGTTAGCATGCTAACACATGGCTTTAACATTACATTAACACTAACCACAAAGTGCATCTGAGTCTGAGTGGATTGTCATTAGTGTACTATGTCATCAACAAATTCAAACTTGACCTGATGACATTGCTCAGGGAATCATCACACTCACACTCTGGGGACCATGAACGTCTACAGTACAGGATGTATAAGTAGTACATGCAGTTGGCTGGTGGCTCAGCATGAGTCACTACTGCTGTGTCTCCTTTAGTCGTGCGTAGCCACATCCATTTAATCCGCACTGTGTCAGTGCTGGAGAATGGTCTGGCTACACCAATTCTCGACGGCAATCCTGCCTGCAAAATAGCCTAGGATTGCGGAGAACTTGTTTTGAGTGGCATTAAAATGTCATCATCCCTGCAAAAGAAATGTAACAACTGCTGGCTTGTTCAGTTTGGTAGTGTTAACGACCAGGTTAGGGTAACCTTCCACTTTCGGCATGTAGGCATGTAACAGTGACAAAGGAAGAGTGGATTGCCACCTGCGATAGGCGCCCAATGACAGACTTTATACCAAAAGTCTAAATCTAGCGAGTCAGGATCTCAAGAGGCTCAACAATCAACTTTCGTTCGCCAGAATCGCTTACCCCACATTTCTGTAAACTTTGGGGACTTTACAGACTCCCAGCATAGCTCTGCACATCTTCAGCCTGAAAAAATATCTAATCAGTCGGAATAATTGAAAACACCTGTGTGGGCACAAATGATGTCCAAATAAAGGAGACGCAGATCACTTTATTAAAGCTATCCCAAGCAGTCTGGCTCTTTGGTGGCTCCAAATAGCGGTAGTCAGCCATTCTGAAAATAATTAACTTTAATAGCAAGGTGTCTTGTACCGTGCCGGTAAACTGCAGACAGGATGCTTAAGTTTAACAACCTGTGCAGAAGCGGACCAAAGAGATGAGATCAGGAAGGCTTAGTGGAAATTAGTCGAATCCTTGGTTGCCGCTAGTTTGGAGAGAGTTTTGCGTCTTGCTCTGATGTGTGAATTTGTCCCTACCTGCGGGTCAAGAAGCGTCTACACCCACAATTCATAGAGGCAAATAGGATGAGTTGAAAGCACGGTAATGGGGATGGAGCACTCTTGTCTGCTGCAGCTCCACTTCATGATTTAGGATAATAAGACGGAATTATTTTTCCATAAAAATCTTGCCAAGTGGAGCCTTGTGATCTTTTCTCTGCTGCTTTCCACACAAACACACGCACGCAAACACTCATGTGTTGCAATTAGCTGGTGTGTCACTCCTCCTAATTTGAGCACTGGGCCGCTGAGGAGGGCAGTGGGTCAGAACACGTAGACAGATGGCAGTGCCACCATCCTCTCATCCCTCCATCCATCCCTCCCCCCATCTACCAGCCTTCTCTCTGCCTCTCCCTCCCTCAGGGCGCCGACATCCCGCCGTCTCGTATTGATGATGCGGTGGCCCCTCGCACTCTAGCCAAGGTCACAAATGGATGCCGCCAATTACACTCCTCTGAGTGCTCTTCATTGGCCCGCCAAAGTGACATAATGAAAGCAGCGTACTGGCGCAAGTGGATTTAATAATTCTTCGGCGCGCGGAGGGAATTCTCCTCAGCTATACTGTTATTATTAAAGGACAAGAAAAAAAAGGACAAATATATCCCCTCCCTGAAACATGCGAGGCGGTGTGTTATCGCCACAGCAGTCCGTATGAAGATTCACAAGCCGCTCCCGGTGGTATTAATTTAATTTCCGCTCAAATGAGAAATCCCTCTGTCTTTGAAGGTGGTGCGAGTCATTTATCTAATTTGCTCCTGCTGTCTGAATTATGACTTGTATACAAGCGATAGGGTTTTAGTGGCATGCTCGACGCTTTGCCTTAACGTGACAGGAAGTGTGTGAATAAAACAGAGGACAAGCAGTAATTAGCTATTTTTTGTTTATTTCTCATCGCAGACTTCTTCTCACCTTACATGGAGGAAAAGCAGGAGTGACGCCCAGTTCTCTTCACCAACAGAGTTTTGCTTGTGTTCAACTTTGTCAACCTAAATTTCAGATTTGGTCATGACGTCAAGCTCTAAAAGTGCTCGCTCACTCGAGGTAGCGTTTCCCTGACTGACTAACCTACATCTCCCACCTTGATGAGAGCTAGAGCCACAGTCCCGTAACTCCAACCGAAAGGCTCTGCAGCAGTGAAGCGGTTAAAGCCTTCGTTTGGCGGTGGAAGCGGGTGGAGCGACCAAGTGCCTCTCCTCAAGGACTCCGGGCTTGAAATTGAGTTTGTTCCTGTTTCACAGCGTTCTGTTCATAACAGAAACACAAACCACCAATACTGGCCCTCTGCACATCCCACTGCACCGCCACCGCCACCAGTCTCTCTCTCGTCCTCTCCGCCCTGTACTCCTCCACATCTTGGTAAGCACCAAATGAAAAAGCTGTCCGCCAACTTGAGAGCTTGTTTTCGCTCGCACAGAGACACACCACATATTTCCCAGGGCGGTGGTCAACTTTCCTCCCTCATTACTTTTCCCTCCCCGGCCGCGACTCAATCTGGCCAGTAGGTTAGGAGGCGCGTGGACGCCTGCGGCCAGGCATTGATGTTGTGGCATGTATCAAATCAGCCGGGCCCGCAAATGATGTTGAAACGCAGCGACGTGCACGCGCGCGCACACACACACACACACACACACTCTACCTGTCCCTATCAGTGGTCAGGGCGAGCTGAAAGAGGGAGTGTGTCTGAAGTCAACATGGAAGAATTATGGGCTGTCTTTGAGGAAGTGGAAGTGTTTGCCTGCAGCGCCTGCAGTGATTCCATACAGCCGGCAACAACAATGTCGCCTTAAAAAAAAACACACACACAGTGAGAGAGAGAGAGTGAGAGAGAGAGAGAGAGAGAGAGAGAGAAGGGGGTCTATAGAAGGAAAAAAAGGCAGAAAATAACTGAAGCTCAAAACCTCATTTCCACCCCAGAAGACATGGCCATACATTTCAAAGGAAAAAGTGCAACTATTATTCTACATCAAGTGTCTAAACACACACAAAAACACACAAACACACACAGTATATACCATACAGACATACACACACGGAAAACAACATCTAATCAAAAATGTGCATTGTACCATTTAAAATAAAATAAAAACCATTCGGCAAACACGCCCACAACATGCACACACAGGCAGCTGACACATACTGTATATGTACACACACACACACACACACACTAACACTAACACACAGACATGTTGATGGCACAGCTCTCGGGCCAGACAGGGACTGTGACAGCTGTGTAATTATCTCATCAACACCTCCCTTCTCTAACAAGCTTCTCCTTCTCTTCTCTCTCTTCTCGCCGCCTGTAAAGCTCCTCATCAGCGCCGCGACCAGAGGAGACGATAAAAGCCTTCGCAGAGATGAGAGGAGCTCCGCGAAAAAAACACCACACACTCTCCCTCTCGCTGATTTTCACGCGCACACATGCGCTCCCTCTCACTGACACACGGAGACAGACAGACTGCCATCTTCTGCCCTTTTTACTTTTGTTTCGCATTTGCTCCCCGAGTCCTAATGCCAATTCCCCACTCTCCAATTACGAGAGCAAGTCCACATAAATTACCACCTCTCAAAAAAAAAAGGAGAAAAAAAACACTCCGCCTTTGTTCATTCAAGGCGGCAACACACCAATACAAAATGACTTGAAATAATTGTTTTCATCGCCCCTCCCTCCTCCTCCTCGCAGAGGCAAGTTTATTTTCTCAGTTTTTTTTTTTTCCACACTAATGCTGATGATGACTGGTGATAGGTGAGCGGAAACGAAATTAGACATGTGAAATGAAAGGTGGAATAAATTTACAGTGAGGGTGTTCAATGACTCCTTTGATTCGCAAATTGTTAATTTGGCGCCGGTGAGCAAATAGAGTAGAGAGGAGCGCGGAGGTAGGGGTTCATGTTGCTGCTGCACACAAGGACACTCAAGTACACAAGCATGGCGGCTGCTTAAGGCCAGGCCCTGCAAGCGTTTTCAGATCGAAACCGTAAAATACGAAAGGCAAGACTATGACACCTTAGGCCTGACTATGCTACATGATGAACTTTGTACAGTGTGATTTTCATTTCGGGAAATAACAATGTCACTTAGTTGAAGAAGATACATTTATCATAACTTTGCACAAAGCTGTAACCAGGATATTTAAGATTAGGTTCTAAACCAGTGTTGGATTTGGGAGGAGCCCTAATCTTTGATGGTGGCCAGTGGAAAGGTACTTTACAGGAACGCATGAATGCAGCGTGTTCATGCAAAACCATACTATCGGTACATTCAAATTCATGGAGAGAACATTTGCAGCATTGTCAGTTAAACACGAGTTATCGCGTACGTAACATAGGCATGTTCGTAACTGAAGTCACAGAGGTATCGTAGTTTGTAGATGTTTTCCTAAACCTAACCAAATAGTATACTTGCCTAAACCTACAGTGAGTAAACTGGGACAGTGAGGCTAAATGCTAACATGCAGATTGTGTGGTAGTACGCTAATGTTTGTTAATTACTGCACTGCTGTATAGAAAGTCATCTGGGGCCGATGGAAGTGTCATTATTTGTAATTTAGGTTTAAACCAAATTATTGGACAGATGAAAGTTTTGACTCAATGATGGCACCGGATGAAAAGTCGGAGGTTCCTAGAGTCATTAGCATTCATCCTCTGGTTTTTAGGATATTTCAGTCAGCGCCAAAGTGGAAGACCAACCGGCCAACCAACCAACATAGCAATGTTACCATTTCTTAAGCCACGCACCTAATTTAGTTATTTAAAGTTAATATATCACAATCAGTCTAAAAGACCCATACCACTCTGGTTACTATTTAGTTTAATTTTTTTAGTTTAGTTTTAATTGCCCAAATATATATTGACCCACGTCATATACACGCCATATAAATATAAACGTAAGGCAACAAATGATTTATTTTAGAATAAAATAAAACCTATTTTCATGGAACCTATTTGTAACTAAATGCGAGCCATATTTTGCCAAATCAAAAAACCTCTTCACTCAGACGGAGCTTTCATTTTGGAACACCGAGCTTTCCCTGCTTTGGAACGAGATGTAAACGGTGCATCAGTAAAAGCTGTTTCTGAACTGACAGTTGGAAAGTTTACTCAGCCAGTAATCTCTTTCATTTCACAGGGTAGGAAACAGAATCATGCCGTGTTGTGGTTGACAAATGGGCTGTAAATAAAGCAGAACACATGGGAGCACAACTCTAAGCTGGGCTCACACCCAATACATACGGCATTTGTGTTGCTGCAACTGATTTCTCACATCCGGACATGTGTTATGATGCCAGCTTTTTACATTTTTTTTTTTTTTTGTATTTTGGCCACCTTTCTCCCCCTATGATTTACTTGTTCATTATGATCTTAAATTCATTTTAAACCTCTTGTAAAGCAGCAGTAATGACAGTTGCAACAACAACAATAATAACAACACCTTTTTTTAATATAGCACTTTTCTTAACAAAGTTACAAAGGGCTTTAGAAAAGAAAAAAAGACAAAAAACAATCGTACATTTTATATATAGGAATATATTAATTTATTCATGACATTTTATTTATTATGTGCTAATTAAGTATTCTAGTATTTATGAATACTAAATTCACTTTCCATAAAAACTCAGCAAACAATCCACCGATGAAGCCCATGAGACACAAGTGAATTTAGTATGTGGACCTTGAGTGAAGGATTTTCTGTCAAAGGTCAAGAGTGAACTCTGAAGCTGAACTGTTTGGAAGCACTTTCATAAACCTGTTAAACCCACTGACAAATAAGTCAATGAAGAAAAAAAATAATAAATAAATCAAAAAAATCACTCCGATATTGTTAAAAAGGCAGCAGAAAACCTTTACATGTCAAATACTTCTGAGGAAGGAAAGATTGATCTTGTCTAGCTCTGACCGTCCACTCTTGGAGGGATTTGTTCTTTTCCTATCTGATCAGAGACACAGGCTCCCGTGGGCAAAGAGCAGTATGGAATACATTGTCTTACGTTCCAACTGTAATCAATAGGCTTCATTTGCTTTAGAACCTTGACTGCACTATTCCACACCCTTTTATTATTTGTACCTCTCCAGTTAATTCTTTTTAACGGTTCCCTTGTCTTTTCTTTGTTATTCTCTTGTATGCTGTCTTTGTGTTTTACCGACTTCCATTAGACAAATTTCTCTTTGAGGGACAATAAAATTCTGAGCTGAACTGAAAATGTCCTTGTACGCGTTTACAGCTACATTAAAACATTTAAATTATTAGTTTTATTGCCTTTAAGGGCTAAAATAGGAGAGCTGAGGATAAGTGTTTCTGAAGTAAAGTGTTTCTAGAGTTTCAGGTAGCAAAAATGACAGAATGAATATGACCCCATTCAATTTTCAATGCACATGTTTGAAACAAACTTAGCCAAAGTGACTCGTTCAGGGCATTAAGTATCGTTTCTCCCTTAAGTGTAAAGTGAACTTCACTGCTGCTGTCCTCTGTCACAGATCACTACCTTCTCATCAGTGATGGGCATTCAGTCACGTAAGTGTGTGTGTGTGTGTGTGTGTGTGTGTGTGTGTGTGTGTGTGTGTACGTGCGTGCGTGTGTGTGTGTGTGTG
>OMLP01008416.1:2790-12790 GCA_900302685.1 Spondyliosoma cantharus | reverse complement strand
ATTCCGTTTCATCACAACGATCCGATACTAAAAGGTACAAGCACTCCACTGATTGGTCAGTTGGAACAACCAGAGTTGTCTGTTGTCCGTGCTGTGATGTCAGTTTTTTTCAGCAGTCTTTTGTCTCGCTGCCAGAAGCCTTTTTCAGGCGAAGCTTGAAAGTATGTCGTCGAGTGACCCCTTGATTCACCGTGGCACATCTCTGCTGAACGGTGTGAGTGCCTAACATTATTCACTTTAGATTGTTTTTATTTCATCACATCTCCTTGATTTGTATGCCTCTACTGTGCTCGAGTAAGCTATGTAGTCAAATCAGTTTGTTATTTGTCTGTTTTGGGTGTGTATATTGTTAATATTTCTGACGTTGTTGTGCTGTAGACCGTGAGCCTGCACATTGTTTTTTTTTTTTTTTTAATTGACCGGATGCTCTGTGCCATTCCGCTGTCTGACTTCCTGTCTGGAACTATCTGCTCTGTGCACTTTGATGCGGCTGCGGTCCACCTCCGTCAAAAATAGGTACGACGCAGGCCACCGGAGGCGATCATGGAGCGAAACACAACGGAGAAGGGACCCGGTTTAATCAAGTCGTGAGAGAGAGAGCAGCAGAAAAGAGATGGTGAATGCAGGCAGAGCAGTTTGTATATGTTGCTATCTGGCAGTAATGTACAGAACAGGTCGCAGGGTTTCAGTTAATAAATGCGGAAGCATCATAGGAGTGAAGACCGGCCTACCCTGTTGTTTTCCAACTGCTGGAAAAGTAAAAGGGGGTTATCCCGAAGACAAAGTGGAAACGCAAAGCCAATCTGGTGTTTAGGTGCCGTGTTTAAGGTTACCATGGGTTACGCAGGGTTCAATGGGTACTTCCAGCAGTACTTTGGTGGTAATGCAGCTATACTTAAACACTTAAAGTCTCTCTCAAGAATATTTTATATTTTTCTGAATTCTTTTTTCTCGCCTTCTTTGTTTGTTTCTTTCATCTTCAACTTCATTTTTCCTTTGATCCCAGTTTTTTCCCCAATCTGACATCACATTACACAACAATACAAGACACTGAACACGTTCATCTCTGACTGTTTACTTGTTATATCCGTCTGTTACCTTTGCGCTCCATACCGCTCCATACGTACTCCGCCATATGTCCCCTTTTTTTTTTTTTTCGTCGGCAGTGATGCATCGCTACGCTACATCATTTCATCTTCTCCGTTGCTGTTGACACTCTTTCTTTCATTTTTTCGTCTTGAAGTATCCTCTCAGTATTTGTTGCAGCAGTGGCCCATTTTCCCCACAGGGATCATTAAAACTTCATCTCGTTACCTCTACACCTACACTAACCTTCTTCCCTCCTCCTCCTCCTCCTCCCCCGTCTCATCTTTCTCCAAACTCTCCCTGAAGTTTTTCTCCCCAGAGGCTCTTCTTTCCTCACCGCGTCTCCACTGTGGTGTAAGCATTTTGTCCTTGGCGCAGAGACAGCAGTACAGACGGATGGAGGGTAGAAGACTGCTGAGAGACTTATTATGACACTCTGATGCAGACGGCCCCCCCCACCCCCAAAAAAACCCCACTTTGTTTTCAACTTTTCATCTTCTCCTTGTGAACTCTCCTCTGTTTGCATGGCGAGTGCGGGGAGCGAGATCTAAAGTGATAAACAGCCAACAAAAGCAAACAAGCAACCAGCCAGAAGCACGCACACACACCGAGACACCGACATACTGCATTTTAGCATATGCATGTGAACACCATGTTTGGTGATTTTTATCTTTTCTTTGAAGTGTAAAATCACAGCAATTATATGATATACAGAGTCAACTGTAAAGTGCTATTTATGTGTGAATGCATCAGTATTACTAATCAATTAATGAATACATCAACACTAATCAGTCACAGGGGACATTCTTATGCAGAAATAGCACTTTTACGCTTGGTATTTAAATGTGCAATGGACTACTTGTTTGCTTTAACATATCGGTAAATACAGACTGCACAGTGTAATGGATGACACCATCTGCATATAGATTGGGTTCCCGATAAACCTTCGCCTTCCCTGTGCTATTCCGTCTGCCACCGGCTCGAATTTCCTGGGAAAAATGAAGGTCAAATCACAGCACTAAGGAAGTGCTTCTGTCGGGAAGGTCAAGGGAAAATGAAGAGACGTCGTTTCCCTGGTTGCTATCCCCAGGTAATCGTGCAACAACTTGAATAACTGGAAACTCTACCCTGCAATAGAAAAAGAACCCCGCTGATGATGGTGGCGAAGGAGGAGAAGAGGGAGAGCGATCGAAACCGAGGTAAAACATGAGTGAACGGACGGGCTCGATAGTTTGTCAAGGTCTGTTCTCCATTGATATGTGTTCCCCCTTACCAGCGGGGCATGAGAGGGTGCAGAACTGGCTTTCTTTCTATTAGATCAGTAAGCAAAGAAACCTGCTCACTTATTTATACAAACAGGTGTTCTACTCTGTCTTTTAGTAGCGCTGAGGTCAGGGTTTTTTAGGTCAAATTGTGATTCTTAAGGTGCTTTAGACAGTAGCCAAGCCAACGCTGTCTTTGCAACAGCGGTGCAACCGTTAGACCGTTCGACATACTTCTCATACCTCTCCTTAAGTAGGACTGACTAAATCGACTGCAATCATACCGGATGATTTTTTTTTTTTGCATTACTCTGTTGGTACCTTTGCTTCTTGGATCAAAGCACATCTTCCATCTCTGTTTTTTTCTGATAAGCAGTCACACCTAAAATGAGAAAAATATCTGCACAGCACTGCCACGTTGAGGACATGACCGAACACGTTTGAACCGAAGATATTCATGATCGAGGAAAGGTGAAAATGTTCTTTTCCACAAATATCAAATAGACACATTTGGTAATGAAACAAAACTCATTTAGTCAACAAGTGAAACCTGGTACAGTGCTGCTTTAGAATAATTCCAGAAAACAAATCCCTCACAAAGGCACGCCTTCCAAATCAGCTCCAACATGTGAAGTGTGAGTATACACACACCTTTAGGGACTCTAAACGGACACCCTTCAATGCAGCAAGGCTCCCATGGGACTTCAGCAGACGGAGGAGAGGGATTGAAGGCTTGTTTGTTTGTTAGGTGTACTAAACAGTTTCTCGCATTATCCCAGAGTAATAGGAATGTGTCATGTGCTTGACACTCTTTTTGATGATGTGGTTACCCGACTCACACATTTTGGATTCATTCCAGATCAACGCTTTAGGTGAAAACCAGCGCAGCTTAGAATTCTAATACGTTTGAGTTTAGCGATGTATCCATGTGAAAATAAAATTGGAAGGCTTTTAGGATTATATCACTTAAATTATATAATAATAATTATTATATAATTATAATCGAATAACACTGTACATTTCAAGAACAGTAACAAGACAAGCGCGTATCACCAAAGCTGTGAAAGGAAACATAGAAAACACAGAAATCCCTAAAAATGGTACTCACATTGCAACATGCGTACATGGATCTGCTCTTTCTGTAACCCACATGTGTTTTTGCACCAGAGACACAACAGCACACATCGTCATCACTGCCAGAGCATCCAGAATGTTATGGAAATGAAGCATGGAAATGTGCCTCACGCAACTTTTTCCATAATATCAGCACAAAATGCACTAGAGACAGCGCTTTTTCTATGAAAAAAAAAGAAGACAAAAGAAAAAAGAAAACAGCAGAAAAGACTGTAAACACGCCCCAGTTTACCCCTTTCCAAAATTACACGATTAGGTCAGAGAGAGTGGGCAGCGGAGTGTCTGCTCCTCTGCTGGAGTGGTGTTGAAATGATTCAGTTTACACTGGCTAGCGCACTCTGGCACAATCCCTCATATCTTATTTTAGCAGGTGCTCCCGGGCTGGAGCATGGGACCCTGCTTTGTATATCCCTGCAAGGCAGAGTGTTTGCTGCATGATGGAGGGAGGAGGATGCTCAGGGCCAGCGAGGCTCATCCTCTCCCAGGGGAGAGGAGTGAATAGCAGGCTATACTGCTGCCCAGGCCTGCCTGGCTTCCCCAGGGAAAACATCCAGAGGGGTATAGACGTAGTGGAGGAGAGGCACACAGAGCTATTTATAGAGCAGGTAAAGAGGAGAGGTGAGGAAAGAATGAGAGGGGGGGAGTGAGAAAGAGGAGGGGAGTTGAAAACAACAAGAGGAGAAACAGAAGAGTCTGAAAGCAGGTGACAGTGTGATTTCTGTCGCCCGATGGCATCCACAGAGATGTGGTGTGACGTCGTCTGCTACACCTGCTGAACAGAGCAGAGCCCCTGACTCAGAGCGTGGCCTGCTGGTGCAAAAGCTAACAAAGTATGCCTGAACTTATTGATTTATAGTAGAGAGAGTTCATGCAGAGGTTAGCTGAAAAGGAGGGAGGCAGAGCAGAGAGACTGTCAAGACGACAGCGATATTTTATCAATACAGACTCGACTTACAGCCCAGAGATCCCTGTGATGTTTCAATCCAGGCGCTGTTCTGGCTCTGCCTTCCTCTTTAATAAATAAAATTAATTTTTTATTTATTTCCCCACACTGTGGATGTTCCACCCATAGGCCCCGGCGCTGTCAGCTCATTCCAGCCCCTGTGCAGCTTGTATGTCTCTATTTCACACTGTTGCTCTTTAATCATTTTCATCATTTCAGTGAGCTGACATTCTACATAAAGATCTCTTATCAGCCCTGGTTTATGCTTAATGATGAATGGTGATAATTACTGTCAGTCAGTGCGTCGAACACGCCATGGCCACATCGCTATTTCTGCTCTGAAGACAGTGTGTGTGCTTAAAGAGAGGGAAGACTCTACAATATCCAAAACTCGACAACACATAAAGATGAGTGGTGCACCTGTTCACCTGTCAATTAAAGCAGTGGTTCCTAACCTTTGTGGCAGTGACTGCCACTATATTCACTTGTATCAATTTACGGAGGTGATTATAGACATATTTGTGCAGTAGCCACTGGATGAGGTGCTCCTAATACCGATTCTGCTAGCCTGTAAACACGAGTGCAGACAAAATCATTGAGCGCTTGAAAGAACATTATATTCCTCAGTAGAGGTTGGCGTGTTTGTGTTGTAGCTGACTTCTATTACAGTTGTTGAATCTGAGTAAATCAGTAATTTGTACATACTCACTCGGGCACCAAATGTGTGGCTGATAGAGTCCCCAAACCAATGAATAATTGCAAACTACAGCTGTGTTTCAAGTGAAATTTCACCCAAAAAATGGTTCCACCAGAGTTTTTTTTTTTTTTTTAGGAGAATGCTGCCACGCCGTTTTGCTGTTAAGCTTCAGAAATTTTGAGGACTGCAAAATTGTATAAAAACGCATAATGAATAAAAAAATAAATGTAATTGAAAAAGGAATTTTTGTAAGTTAGATAAATGGCTAAGGAATAATAAACTAGTTGGCCGTTTAAACTGGAAATAGACACTTTTCTGTAAATTTTAATAAATGAACAATGATGAATGTCACACACAGTGTAATGGCTATAATACAATTCACTGTGCTCAGCCACCTCACATAAAATCTCCCAGGAAAATTAAGGCTGGCTGTCTATTCAGTCAGGCTGGCAGCCGGGCATCATTCAATCTGCTTTTACTTCATAAACCAAATGAATAAATACACTTGTTTTGCTCTGTGATGTTAGTAGTTGATACTATGAGGAAAACAGAAATGATCTAGTTGTCTTTACAACAGTGGTGCCAATAATAAAACCACTTGGAGACGGTGGGGAGCGTGACGTTCTCTGTTCCCACATTGCTAAATTACAAGATATAGTATTTTTAATCATTTTAACTATTTTCTAGTAAACTTCTCCACTAACATGAATAAATCAAACATCATTTTTGCACATTGTTCCCCAATTGTTTATCAATGTATGTATTTCTATGTGAATCCAAATGTAGATAACAATTAGTTTATAAAAATCTAGGACATCTTTGACCCTTGACAGAAGCTTCTGCGCGTTCTCCTTTTGGAGCTTGATCGCATAACACATTCCTCCATCGTGCAGTGACAAGCTTCGCCCGCTACCAACAAAAGCAGTCTTAAATATTAGCTGACTTTCCACAAGCGAGTGTTCACCTGCGTGTGTATGACTTCATATCTTACATGTCCCTGTGTGCGTGTGTGTGTGTGTGTGCGTGGGTGCGTGGGTGTGTGTGTGTGTGTGTGTGTGCGTGTGTGTGTGTGCGCGTGTGCTGTGTGTGTGTCTGTGCGCAGCCCGGTCAGGATAACGTCCTGATGCTGTCCGCCTGAATGAGCACCGTCATGCAGCCACCAGCTGTCCATGCAGTGACAACACAACACGACGCAGCGACTATCAGTGTTATAAGCAATGACTAAAATGAGGTCAGTACGAAGATAAAAACAAAAAAAAACTGAGGCGGCTCAATCGCAGCACACATTTAAACACACCCATGCGATGACATGCTGCTGTACCAGTGTGTTTGTTTTTTTTCCCCACAGGATGACCTGACACAGGGTGGAGAAGTTGCAGCGCAGAGCTAACTCGAGTTTTTCCTTCGTCGCAACCGAGCAAAGACCCCAGCCACCATGGGATACACGAGCTTTGTTGTGACTCTAGTTTCAGTGTGAGTAGATGAATGAATTTAAAAGGGCTGTGTAGGAACAGAAGACAGAAGGCGGCGAAGAACAGAGAGGAGAATAAACAAGAAGCGGATTCCCTGCTTTGGCTCCGTTTGTGGGTTAGCCGCTACTGAATCGTTCTATTAAACATCAGTGGAAAGGCTGTCTGTAAGATCTTCAACTTGTCTGTACGATTTTTAGTCTTCTTCCTCTTTTTCCGCTTGACTATTGCAGTCTGGATGATAATAATTTATTGCATATCATTTGCCAAGTTGTTTTTCTGGACACTTTCCATCATCAGCTGTAGTATATAATGTATCTTCTACATTGCGCTTGGACTTTAACAGAACAGAGAACTCAAAAAAGAATAGATAAAGTAAAAAAAACTTATGTTTACAAGTAGCAATAGATAAAAACTAATTACTCAGCGGTGGCAGTAGAAGATTGTGCTTCAGACGAAAATTTACATTTTCTCCCACCTAAACAGCCAACTCTTTATAACCTCGCTGAGCTCTTAGCATGCACATCTATGGGCAGTGTGTCCCAGTTCCTGTTGGAACAGAGGGGTAGGGTGAAGTGTTCAGGCTACATGGCACTTCAGAGTTAAAGGGGTCATTTAGAAGCAAACTTCAAAACCGTGGGTCATGAGAAATCGCTGTTGTCTAAATGTATTACAGCAGCAAACATAAAACAACCACCACTACTTCAGTGGGTTCCATACCGCTTCTCTTATGTCGGTGCAGACTGGCAGGGCAGGTAATGATGCCGTGTTCTTTTTTATGTGCGTTCCCATCTTTATCAGATAAATGGCAAACGGCACTGTAATAATACCAGGATTGCCAGAGTAACGCAAGAGGAATCATCACAGCTGAAGACGGCATATTGGAAATGTCCGATCACGTGTGTTCACATAAACACCATCGCCGGCAACAGATGCAGTACGAGCGTCTTGGAGGGCCCGTCCCACTTCACGGAGGGAGATTTCAACCGCTGCCCCTTGTAACTATCTGCTGAGGGGCAAGGGGGCAATCGAAAAGGAGGGGTAGGGGTAAAACTGGAAATGGGATTGAGCCATTGAGACGCTGGATGACTAAATGATCCAGTAGTGCTCTTCATGTCTTGCCCTGTGCTCTGGATGTGTCTAAGGGTAATGATGAATTTGCTGTAAAATGGTGATAGCACACTGTAAAAGTCAGAAGGTCGGGACGGGCAGAGGTTCTTTTTAGGCCTCATTTACCACACAAACAGTCCTGTCCTCCAAACAAGGGGAGCGTGTTTTTTTCTCCTCCTTTACACTAAATGCTGCAGTTACTCGAGCAGGAGGTAACTCACAGGCTAGGCGCTGATGCAAGACATTGAAAGAGATTTTTGCAAACCTTTTGCCAAAACACCCGTCATTTGAGTTATTCACTTTCTTCTCGTCGCTCCTTTTCTCTTTCTCCCCAATATATGAGTAAAAGTCAGACATTATAAACGCTTCCATTCCCTTTAGTCTGGTGCTTCACAAACTGTGTACCAGGCATTAATATCATCCCCACAGAGATAACTCGGTTAGATGGAGTGTGTGTGTGTGTGTGTGTGTGTTTGTGTGTGGGGGAGAGCGATCACATGACTACATGTGTGTGTGCATCTGCCTGGATTGTGTGTACATGTGCATCTGGATTTTCATCAGATGAGAAATGAGTTATCTGGCCCACCCCCCGTCCCTCGCCACATATTAATTACATCAGGCCTGTGATATATGGACAGATTACTGTGTGTAAAACACATTATTTCCTTATGGAACCAGGCCGCGTGAGAGATCCATCAGCCTGCATCACGCTCGGTTTGGGGCTCACTACATCATACGTGAGCATCCGGCTTACCTGCCATAATCACGGAGGACTCTTCCTCCTGCGCGCTATCTCAATACAAGGCCGTCCTGCCAGAGGAATGACAAAAACAGCGTGCGATTAAAAGAACCTGACAAGCACCTCTTCTGATCGTTGTCTGTCAGAGCAGAAGCTCAGCCTCTTAACCTCTTACTGTGTTGAGTCTGTCTCGGACCAAAAAAGTCTTTCATTTGCTCACTCAGCCAACAGTGACCGCGAACTGAGCTCACAAGTACGCCATTAGGAATCATATGTAACAACACATCCTTATACCTAAATGGCTGAATAGGTCGATGCCAGTGACTCCCAAATTGGCACATATCACCATTCCCAAAGCAGCATACTGCCGCCAGACATACAGGACATTTGTTGTACGGTCACGACTTGTTGGATTTAGATACCAGAACTACTTGGTTAGGTTTAAGAAAACATCGTGGTTAGAGCTAAAATAACTGCATTATTTATTCTACCTCAGTAACCAATGTACATATTTTACTCGCGTAACTATATGTTATGTTATCGGGACACAACACTTAAATATGTTAGAAAGTGAAAACTGCTAATGACCAGAAGCAGGAAACAACAAACATCTCGTGGTGAATCTGTCTCCTGCTCGTTGCGCTTTTGTAATAAAACCAGTTAAATGTTTTATCTTAAAAGGCACTGCACACATGAAAAAAATGTGTCTAGCTGTTCAAACCTTTCACAAGTTGAAGAAAGACTTCCGTACTGGAAAAAAGAGCTTTACATTGTGACCAGTTTGTTTGCCAAGGTTTAGTCCATGTTGCCCACGGCCACCACCGGCCACCCTTTGCCTCCGCCACTGCATGGAAGACCACAAGACCACTGTCCTCTACCGACTGTATATGTTAATAATAATATAACCACACTATTTTCCCAAACCTCAACGTGGTACTTCTAATTTCCGAAAACCTCACCAAGGCTTAACAATAGAGGTGGTGGCAGGTGATGTCATCCTGTCAAAAGAGGAATCAGAAAATGAGAAGTTGTGGAAAGCGATGACGAACACCCCGTCGTCTAGTTTAAAGGACTTGATGAACTCACACACTATGCTCTCAGCTTGCTGCTGTTTGAGCCGCTGCGACTCAGAGGAAACACTCTTCACAAAGTGAGCTGAGCACAAACTCTGAGTTTGACCTTATTAGCTGGATGGTTTTGTGTTGCCGCGGCTATTGGAACAGGTTGGCAGGTTTGCCGGCGTTTATCAGAGCATATTAGACCTTCGCTGGGCTTCTATTAAACTTAATGAACATTTAAATCCTTTAATGGATTGAAGGGAATTGAGAGCGGCAAATTATCAGCCAAGACGCTCTTCGCTGGTGTTGATAAAGACACCCGCCGATGGAAGTTGAAGAGACGCATTTGAGACAGCAGCCTCCCCCTCTTTCACTCTCTTCATCTCACTTTGTTCTCTCCCCGTGACCGTCTCGCACTCTCCTTCTCTCTCTCTCTCTCTCTCTCTCTCTCTCTCTCTCTCTCTCTGCCCGTGCATCCCTCTATCGCGCAGCCTTCGCTTTT
>OMLP01008412.1:79074-90368 GCA_900302685.1 Spondyliosoma cantharus | reverse complement strand
CACCCACACGGCCATTACGGTGGAGGCTGTTCTGGGCTTCTCCCGAGGCCGCCCGCCTTCCATTTTTAGAGCAGCAACAGAGTAGACCACATGCTGTGGCTTCATGCAAGTGGGGGGAAGGAAGGTTTCTTCTTTATTTTCAGTCAAAGCGCCATGGGCTTTGGGAGAATTTCTACATTTGCACCATGCTAGACTCAGTGTGGATAAATTGTTCATTTCTTAAATTGAATTAAAAAAGAAACTTCCTTCCTTGCTTCTTGACTATAGTTTTCCCAATTTTTCTTCAGCAGCAGGTCACTTTTCATTCAAGAGAAATAGAAATCCTATATCCCAGCAGCACCTTTAATCCTCCTGTTTTAGCCATGTGGTTTAGTGTTACTTCCAATCATAAAAGAATACATTAAGTGAACGCATTAACTTTAGTTCCAAGATCTTGTGAAATACGTGAAGTTTGGTTGATTCAGTCCTGCACAGTGTTTTTCAGGAGAGTGTGTGGGTGAAGCGTTGGGTGGTCTAAAGCAGAAAAGACTTGAGCTTCCTCTTGCACACATATGGTGCGGCTTGGCCTTTTTGTTTTGATTTCAGGGGTTTTAGGTTATAAGTAATAAAGTCCCCTTTAGGTACGGCCTGCTTATTTTACCTACCTATAATGTCATTCTATTTCTGTATTGTATGCCCTGCCCACTACTCTCACCGTTTCCTTACAGCCTTTTTCCAGCTTCAGCCTGCTGTACATTCACACTCTGGACCTTTTGCATCTATCAAGCGCCACTTTTGGCAGTTCTGAACCCTGCTCTAATCCACAACTGCACTATTTCTTACCCTGTCTTGATCCCCCCGCTCTCTTCTTGATCAGTATCACCAGGAAGTGCCCACATCAGTCTCCTCTCCAAAAGAGGAAACACAAGTCAAGAACACTTCACTTCTGCTCCACACAATCACTCAATAGACGGGGACATCTGATACTCTTGGTCACCCGTCTAGGGCATCGAGACGAACGCACACTTTTGACCCACTTGAAGATATTATCCCTCTCCTGCAGTGCAATATGTCTCTCATAAATAAACAACCGTTCCAGTCCTCCAAACCACATCGTAATGGCACTAAGACTTCAAATGTAAAGCTTTGAACGATCCTCTGTTAGGAGTCAAGGAGCTAGAGAGGCTTTGTATTGTAGTGGCGGACCACGGAGCTGAAGGGAATCTCAAGTGGAAGGAAGAAAGACATTTTAAACAGACAGAAAGACGCACGAATGTTAGAGGCTGTCACAGTGTGCTGGTTTGTAGTTTGTGAGATTCAGAAAGCAGAGATGTAAAAGAGTAGTAAAAGACGTACTCAGATTCTTATCTTACGAAGAAAAAGTACAAATAGAAAAATCTTAAAATACTCCACTGCATTTACTTCGCAGAAAGTACAAAAGTATTATCAGCTAAATGTACTCTAAGTATCAAACGTAAAGGTACTCTTTATATATAATCTCTTTTGACAGACACCTGAAATGTGACAATAGCATCAATTTTATTGCAAATTGTCAAAAAAAACTACAAGATGTGAGCAACTGATTTATTCCTTAACAAGGCATATGTTTCTATAAGATTATTATATCAGAAAAGCAATTTGTAACTGCAGTTGTAAGATAAATGTTTTTTTTTTTAAAAGTCTTAAGTGGCAAAAAAATTTAAATAGTCAAGTAAAGTATAAGTACCTTAAAAAATGTAGCCTATATAAAGATGAAGAAGGCGATTCTGGAGAATGATAGTTAATTGTTGAGTCTTCATTGATTGTTGTCGTCACATACTGACACTGAGTTGGTATTCTGTCCGAATCTGAAGAGAAAGAATCTTTCTCTCTATTTTTCTCTAGTACTTTGCTTGAGTTAATGTATTGAGTTACTTTCCCCCACTGAGTAAAAGTTAGTTTTAAGTATTTTAGTTATATTAAGGTTGAGACTGTTGACATAATTATAGCAGTATAAAAACTGTCACATCAGAGAGCTTTACAAGCTGATTAAAAAGTCAAAATGTATTGTCAAGACTTTGTGCCTGAAAAAAATTCTATCAATGTGGGATGCGTAAACAAAAAAACAGACTTAAATTCTGGTTCTTTCAGTGAAACAAGCACATCCAGGAGAGGAGTTCATTAAATGAAGGAGAGG
This sequence comes from Spondyliosoma cantharus, assembly GCA_900302685.1. Taxonomy (NCBI): domain Eukaryota; kingdom Metazoa; phylum Chordata; class Actinopteri; order Spariformes; family Sparidae; genus Spondyliosoma; species Spondyliosoma cantharus. The sequence goes on along the minus strand of OMLP01008412.1, from coordinate 88,213 downwards.
GGAAGTTACTTCCAGGTTGAGAGGAAACCAGAGGAGACTGCTGGTGGCACACACACGACACATGGAACAGATCACACGACGCATGGAGTCGGATTTGCCGGTACGAAATAAAGTAACCCAAAAAAGAAAACCTCAATTTACTCCCTTTAAAAAAACCCTCCCCTCCTTTTGGCTGGGCTCCACCAAGGAGTAATGAGCTCCCACCCAAACCTCAGCACCAGCTGCTGTCAGGGTCTGGGGGCACTGACTAAATATGTATAAACCAGCGGGGGGAGAGGGGAAGGTGGTGGGCTGCCCTGTGGGGTACAGCTCTGTGCCTTCTGACATGACAGTGTTCAAAGAAATCATCAAGAGTTAACAGGTGAGGGCAAAAAGCAGCTAATTGATCAGAGGGGATCACAGCGGGGAAACAGAATTAACTGATAAGTGAGATAAATCACACATACTACACATGGATCTCGAACTCACTCATGAGTTATTTCTGCCCCCCTCAACTCAACCACACATGGCTTAATCAACTCGAATGAGTATTTATGTGCTGCTGGTGTTTTCTTATGTGACTTGGCTTGCACATGTAGCCCACCATGCTGTATGATCTTTATGCAATATGAGGAAATTGTTTTGGCGGTCTCAAGTTATTCAGATTTCATGTTTAGGCCAGGGTATGGCTGAAACAACTTTCGGACTTCATAGCTGTTACAAACACAGGGATGAGACTAAATAATGGCACATATGGGAATAACATTGTGTAAAATGTTTCAAGTATTTTGATTATTTCAAGGCTTCGGTTATTTGGTATTGTTTACCTCTCAGGCCACAAAAATGCAGGCTACATAAACATATTAAAGCAAATTGAAATTGAAAAGCTAAACACTAACAGTTGTCAAACTATCAACCAAACTACAGCAGTGAGTCACACCAAAGTCTGCAGGCAGCAGGAATAATATCCACAGGCTAACAGGCTAACAAACATTGAGTCTACTGTGACTCTGTCGCATAAACAAATCTGGCGAGCCCTGAAGCCCCCAAGCAGTCTCATCTGTACTTTTCGGCATACAGGCTACAGATTGCCATGTACAGGAAACAGAAGTAAAGATACTTTTGGGAAAAAAGTAGTATCTCTACTTCTTTACTCAAGTAAAAGTAAGAAAGAACAGGCTCTGAAATGTACTCAAAGTATAAAAGCAAGAGTATCCCTCTGAAGGACATTTTCTACTGGCCATTTCATTGCAAAGCTAACTGAACCTCACAGCATATTGATATAATACAAAAACTATTAAACTAAAAGATAGAATCAGTAGGATTTGTCCGAGCTGGTCGTAACGACCATGAAGTTTCATTCCCAGGTTAAGTACTGACATTTTGGCTTGGCAAAGCATCATAAATAATTGAGTAATGAGCTTGTTTTGAAAATGTAAGAAGTGGAAAGAACAGATATTTGTTTTAAAATCGAGTCAGTCTGAGTATACAAATTTGTAATGCTGTCCAGAGGAGAAAATATGTATCAGTCAGTCACCACGCACACTGATTTAAGCAAATTAAACTTTGTCATGCAGTACTGATTGAGTTTGTAGCCCTGTTTGAGGTTTCTAATGCTTCTATTTATATGGCTGGCAGTGAGTTTGGTAACATCTGAGAACACAGGAGAAGGCAAGAGCTGTTGTCAGTGTTAGATTTTTGTGTGAGACAGGATGTTTATTATGTATATTTTCCCCAGTCCAGACCAGGTATGAATCAAGTATCAGTAGAAATTAATCACTCATCCATCTTTGATCAGCACTAACTGAAAACCTTTTAGTCCTTCTGTGAAAGCTGAAGTCAAGTCACAGTTCTTCAGAGGCCAATTGCACGTCTTTCAGGGAAATCTGAAAATTTTTCTTTCAAAGTTGTGTCACAATAAAAATGACTTTCAAATAACTTTCTTTTACGATTTTACTGTGTCCAGACTTTAATGATTTCACTTCTGATTAAAATCAATCTTTAGGGAGTCAAATCTCAAAAAGTAAAGCCTGAAGTTCTCATGTCTGTGAATTAAGTCTGAGTTTGACTGCCATGTTTTCCACATTTTCCACACATTAACAATCAAGTTAGTTTAACAAAAAATCCTAGCGTAGACAGTGTACCACATCTAATGTATTAAGGATCGAACGCACGTCCAACTTGAGCCACAGTGCATGTATGTTGCTTCCCAGACAATCTGCAGTGTCCAGTGCAAAGCGTAGTACTCCTCAAAATCCCTCTCATTTCACAAAGTATGTTTAAAGAGATATTGAAAGACACTGTCATTGCACCATCCTGAGCAATTGCAAGCATGACGCCTGTTGGGGTCATTAGGTGGCCACAGGTCTCCTCGACAGACGGGGAGATTACAGGCCTGATGTCGGCTTGTATACAGCAAGAAGGCGGTGGACTTGGATTTGTTTGGGAGTAGATGGACTTCTGTGTTTCTAGAGCTGATACTCGCGTGTAATAACAGCATATGAAGCATGTTGCACAACATTTGCGACTCCAAAGTGGGATAATAACTTTGCTATTTGGCAAACGGTAAAATTCTTCATAGAGGAAAACGATTAATGTCTCTCTGGTGCCGTGTGGGATTATTTCTGACATGTGTGGTCACAGCGAGACGAGACTGAACTCCACTTTGCTGGGGGTTGGGACGTTGGACTGAAGTTGTGTTGCTCTTTAGAAACTGTGTTCAAAGTAATAAGCAGCAGGAACCATTTCGCCTCTTTGCTATTTGCATGTACGTAGGGAAATAATTACTTTTTCCTCATTTCTAGGCCTATATGTGATGTCTGGTGACTGAATATGTTCTGTCCACTGGTTGAAACGCAGCCTGTTGGTGGTTGAATTAGTCAAAACCACCAATATGCCCCAAAGCAGGGGCAGACAACTCAAGCCGGGCAGGTCATCTTATTAAAAGCATGTTGTCGCTTATTGTCTGACTCAAAAAGTGACTAATATTCGATGCAGCATCGACAGCGGCACAAATGAACATGATATTCACTGGTGCGTTGTATAACCCACCACCCTGTCTCTCTCTCTTTCTCTCGCCGTCTTTCTGTCTATACGTCTCCCTCTTTCTCTCTTCTCCCCCACTTCTATCGCTCTCTCATTTTCCGTTGACAAGCTCTCTGAATCTTTGACCACACAGCCTGGAAAAATAGCACGGAGTCATGCTGCAAGGCAAGTCTATCCCTGACCCTGATTCCCTCTCACCACATTTCCATCAGCAGCGAAGTAAAACACATCTAATCATTTCAATTTTCCCCCTCCGTCGCAGTATTATTAACATTGTTAATTTTCTGAGGGTTGCAGCCCAGAGGGGAATGTCAAGGGAAATGCATTATGGCGAGATATTCCATTGATCCACCATTATACACACTCACTTGGTTGCTGTAATGGCCTAATGATACCAAGAGGCCAATTTAAAACCAATGTAGAAAACAGAAGGCTATTCACCCCCCAGAAGAAAGATGCATTAAAAACCGAGCATGTGAGGTCAATGTATAGACATCTGAGTCCTCCTCCTGCTTTGTTTCATTTTTCAGTTGGCTTGTTTGTGCTTTCGTGTTACCACCAAGATGAAATATCTGGCAAACCTTTCACGACTATTTCAAGAAACATGCCTGCTGGATGAACTTGTACTTAAGTGCACAAAAGGACGCTTCTGTGAGTACTGTATGTCTGCAGTGGTTGAATTTTCTACTCAAGTGGGTATTCAGATATCAATTATGTAACATTTGTGCATTATGTGCAAGTCTGTATAAATAACCAGTCCTTTGAGGTATATATCATATGGAAATGTGTTATTACCAAAAATGTAAAAATCCACAATTTTAGTCAAGGTAGCGGTGCATTTCTTTCTGTTTCCTGTCGTCATAACCTCCAGGGAAACTATCAGATGATACGTCAGAGTGAGGAAAGAAGGTGGAAAACGTGGCTTAACGTGAATAAAATGTAATGCACTACCTTGTCTGTGAACAATCCTGCCTGAGTCACGTCAGATAGATTTTCATTGTGGAAGGTGGTTGTTTTAGAATAGTAAGATACTTCACGTCATCAAAGTACGTCTTTTGTTTTCATTGTGTTGTTGGAGAGACCAATACTGTGCATTTAAGTTACTTTAGGAGTAAATTAAACGTATAACACAGCCTCATAACTTAACTGAATAAGTGGATCGGCCATGTCACCCAAAAGGACATATATCACCATTCCCCAAAACAACATGACATTTGCAGCATATTAACAACAGGCATACCCTCATAGTTGCAGTTTGGTTAGGTTAAGGCACTAAAGGTACTCAGGCAGGTTTAGGAAAACATTGTGGTTTTGGTTAAATTCAGTACTTAATTTATGTTACTTAAGTTACACACATAAATGCTTTCATACATAACCTCAGGAAAAAAAACAAACTCTTTTGACTTTTAGTTTTAAACGGGACACAAACAAGTCCTCACCAGTTCACCCCGTTTTCCTCTCTATGTGGACTCTGTCATTCTTTAAACTACTTCACTTGGACCTCCTCCTTTGCTGCCCTAAAAAGTGACTACGGCTACTAAAGGTTGCTTTATTATTTCCCTGTGTGTGATTTCCTGCCCTTTTTCTGTGGTCACCTGTGTTTTATCAGTTAATCAGTCCTTGTGTATATAGACTGTGTGCTCCGTGCCGTCTTTGTCAGTTCGCCTGTTTAGTTTTCCCAAGTCTGTTCCTGTGTCTCCCTATGGTGTGTTCCTGTCTTATCTTTCCTTGTGTTATTCCTGGTTTGTACTTAGCTTTGATTTATACTTTGCTTTTGATTTGTACTTTGCTTTTGATTTGTACTTTGCTTTTGATTTGTACTTTGCTTTCGGTTTGAACTTTGTCTTGCTTTTGTTTCCTGGGTTTCTCCGGTTTTGTTTTTTGCCTTCGTCTGCTTGGTGTTGTTGCCTTTCTTTTTAATTTTAGGATTTTATGGACTTTGGTTATCAGCTTTATTTGATTAAAGTTCGCTTTTTGTTCCTCACCTGCTGGATTGTGTGTCTTGCGTTTTGGCCATTCTGTCTGAATTCTGACAGTTTATGACAAGAACATAAAAATGGTCGTAATAAGCTGCTTGCATAGTCAACCTACAGTGTATGGTCATTTTTTTAGGATGACAATGGACTTAAAAAAACAGTAGCCAAAAAATGTAGCAGCATGAAAGCAGATCCTCTTATAAAAACTCGACTATAAAAAGACTAACTATATTTTTGCAATAAAATTTACCGAGATGCTTATGAAGAACATGGTTTAGAGAGGTTAAGAAGAATGAGTCTAACCTAGATGATCAAATGCGTAAAATCTGCAAATAAAAGAAAATGTAAATAAACTAGATTACTTTTCTCTTGTTTTCTGGCTGAATATTGACTGTAAGCCGTTAAGTACACTTCAGTAAAAATGTTCTAACATACTCCAAAAGTGCACACAAACAGGTAGTACTTTATACTAATTGAGATTTTCTGGTGCCTGGTGTAATATCTGAGTTTCGGTATCAATACTAACGTAAAAAGTGTGAGCAAAAGACCAAAGTTTGAGGATGTATGTGTTTTGTTGTGCTGCTGTCTCAGTACAAAGAAGCTGTAAGGGCTTAAGTTAATACAGTCTTAAATTAGCAAAGTTATGGTTATATCAGGAAGTGTCTTATCAAAGAACAATTAAACAAGAATTCATTTGTACCTGAGAGTTTTCAACAGCAACATCTACAGACATATTTCATTGCTAACATGAGAGGTAAGTACGAACCGCTATTGTGCACGAGTAAGAGTGTATGTGAGTCATCTGCCTTCACATGCTTCATCACATCTGTCTTCCAATTCCTTTTCACTCTCTTAAACATCCTTGGCACACAAGAAAAGGACATTTTTCCACTTTAACTTTAACCCAAGATTTTCAGGACAACAGCAAAAGGTGACTTGTTGAAACAAAGAGCAGAATCTATCGCCTCTCAGAAAGACCCTGGATGTAAGCAAACACTCACTTCCATCGCTTTAATCAGCTTGTTACTGGGAGTGGTTTTATTTTCTGTAGAGCTGAGCAACCGGAGGAATTTTCGCCAGGGTGAAATGGCTCGACTAGAAGGTTTGCACGGGAAGGTTGACCACTGGAGAACATGGTGGAGACAGTCTTATTGCTTCCTGCTTGAAAAGTAAAAAAAATGTTCTGGGGAAAAAAGGACGAAAAGATTCTGCCAGAAACGATCAAATGCCAAGTCATTATAATACATTATAATTTCTATGAAAATAAATGGTAGCCCACACGCACATAAAGTATGACAACAAAGTCATTGTGATTGATGAAATAAATTAAATGTAATCATATCCTACACATACACCTACAGTATATGCTTGTATACAACTTGCTTATTCATATTGGCAAGGTTTCTGTTCTTGAATTCAGGCTTTGAAGAAGTCATTTCAGGTATAACCAAAGTTCACACAGGGGATAATGCCTACACACTGACAAAAAAGAAGAGGCTCTTCAGGAGGAATTATAAATGTATTACATGTGCATCTGACCAACTTGAAGAAAATGATGCTGTGACTGAAACATTCACTTTTTGTATCATATTTATCACTGTTTTTTGTCTAATAAATGGATTCTTCTGTCCATCTGAACAGCCCTTTTTTTTGACAAATAGGCAGCCAGCTCTTATAAAACAAGGCATGTTCAACTATCCATTAAGACCACAGATCAAGTCAAACAGGCACTATTGTTATATCTTGTTACCTGATTCAGAGATATGCTGTGTTTAAAAACCAGGGCTTGAGTAATTTGTTATTTTGTCTAAACTAAAGTGATGATTTTTGTTAATTCAGCAATCACACGCCACTTGTTGCATTCAAACAGGCATGTGCTAATGAGCTACCAACCCCACTAATGCATCTGATAGCTGTCACGTGGACAATAACTATCTGTACCAAAACGTATAATCAGCCTTGGGGAACATAATCGTGCCCACCCAACGCCTCAGGGTTCATCAAGCCTGCAGTACTGTACGTACCCAAAAAATCTAAACCGCACAGCGCAGAAAATAGTAAATAGAGCAGAGAAAGCTTTTTGAAGAGGCTGTTAAGAGCTTAACGCATTCTCTAATTATAGATCTCACTCGCTCGCGTTTGAAGAGACCTGTAAATGGGAACACGCCAAAGTTTTAGATTACTACAAGTCTTATAAAAATGAGGAAAAGCGGCCCATCGCCCACCACATCGCAGCAGTATAGGAGCTGTTTTACCTTCCCTCTCATTTCACTTTAAATGTAAAACATAAAGCACTGATGAGCTCTAAGAAGAAAAGGAACAGTTCACTTAAAGGCTTGCAGCAGTAACACACCATGTGCCAAATGAGAGGGCATGGAAATGCCTCAGAAAGTGTGATAAGATTGCCACGTATAACACATGTATCTAAGGATGATAGATAGATAGATAGATAGATAGATAGATAGATAGATAGATAGATAGATAGATAGATAGATAGATAGATAGATAGATAGACGGTCCTTAGGTCTATATGCCTGCGAGCACAATCCTGTAGGAGTGTGTGACAGTGTGTAAACCTCTGCATGTAGCCTTTGTTCTTGTACTCACACCCCTTCTGGAATAAGAAAATAAAGCGATGAAGGTCAGTTGGAGAGCAGACTGCCAAATATAGCCGCTGTGTTCATGTGAGGGCCAGACTCTCCAGAACGACAAGCCCAGCTCTGACCATGCCCTGTAATTGAGGAGAAAATAAGGACAGAAATTATATGTTTATTTTTGACAACAATTTTAATCTTCTGTGCTCTCCTTCAGAAAACGAGACGCCCACAAAAAGGCGCTGAGAATCCGTCTTACTCAAGGCCGAAAGTCAAGTTTTTTGACTTTTTTTTAGATTACATTTTACAATGAACCTGATCCTATCTTGAGTATATAAACCTCACATAGTTTAATAACTGCATAGCACAAACATTGCTAAACTCATGAAACAGAAGCATATATTTCTCAAAAAATACACTTTTTATTCTTCATGTGTTCATTGTGAAACTAGTGTCACAGGTCAAAGTTTTTTCTAAATTTTACGAATCTTATTATCACATTGTAATATAACTTTAACCTTTTTTCTAGTCTACTATGATATGTTTAGTGCTGTCACGATATCATCCCGCTACATGATTATCGTGACAATATTATTGCGATATCTATAGAAAACAGACTGATATCATCAGCTGATATTACTCTATCACAGATATAACAGTATTTTGTATATGTTGTCTGATATGAAACTTTTTTGTTTCTCAGATTATAATGTGGAAAAATATGTTAGGGTGTTTCCTAATTATTACATTTCCATAAATTAGTACTGTGTCAGTTCACTGATATAGTTAAACTGTAACATATCCAGTCTCCATTTGTCACAAGCATGAGAGATCATCACAAAAGAAAATTGGTATATATTAGCCGATAAATCGATGTTGCCATGAAAAATCAAGTATCAGTCGGGGAGTACAGTCAAATTCATTTTAAACTTTGTTTACTATGTGTAGGGAGGTGGAGCAAGAGTTTGAAACTATAATTTTAGAAAAGTACAAAAAGAAAAGCTGCACTTAACGAATAGTGAAAAGGAAAGACTCAAAAGCCTTGTCATCTGTACTGGATGATTCACACAGTATTATCAGATGTGTATTATATACACAATATCAATATTTCATTTTTATACATCACGGTTACCAACATCGGTTTATCTTGAAACCCCTACTGTGTATCAATATTCTGTAAATATAAGCAACAGAAGAAAAGAAAATGTGTCAACCAATTAAAAAAGGGTAAAACTGTGGTGGTTTTGTCATGAATGTAATTAGTTTGAATCTAAATAGAGGAGAAATAATTATTTTGAGTATTTCATGAAGTTAATAGAGAAGATTTAACAGGAAATGGCACCACTTTCATTAGTTTTCATGCTGCAGTGTGGAGATAAAACTTTAAACTGGTAAGTCAGCTAAATAAGACCACCACATATTTTCTTGTTTTCCTCTTGAAAGATGTGTCTTCCAGACTAGAAAATTAATAAAGACAAAATGCTATTTGGATGATTTAGAACATAGACCGTCTTTGGCAGGACTTTTTACACTCTTAAAATTTCA
>OMLP01008412.1:67155-79054 GCA_900302685.1 Spondyliosoma cantharus | reverse complement strand
TTCAACCTTTCTGACAGCTTTCCTCTTCAATTTCTGCCTCTTTTCTATCAAACCTCGTAAAGTCTTTTTCCCTCCCTCATTTGAATTCATTTTATTTGATGCGATAATCTCGTCTTTATTTTATTTAATGACTCGATCCGTTTCTTCCTGGCCTGTCTCTGCAGTTCAGACTCTTTAACCGTCACAGTTAATGTCTGAATAGGCAGTTAAGAATATTGGAAACAGAGAGAGGGTTGAAACCAGAATAATAAAATCTCGGATGGAAACCACAGACTCGGTCAGCTTAATTTTTTTGATTTGTGCAGCGCAGGCTGAGGCTACATGCTCTTTTGTTATTATTCCTCCTCTCTCACAGGAGGACTGGGAGCGCTTCACTTCTTATTTACAGTAATGCATCTTTTACAGGATAGATAACTCTCTGTGAGATGATGTTTGCTGCTTTCCCTCAGGCTCCACTAAACTAATCCCGGTGGAAAAAATAATGCCAGTGAAATTGAAATAATGTCCACACAGTGATTGATGAGTAACCCATTCATGCATTTATCTTGAAAAATGATTCGACACCCTTGGTTTGGGGAGGTGGGATGTCCTTTCTCTCTCCACCAATCTCCATCCACTCTCCTCCATCTCTGGGTTTTTATTGCCTCTTAGCGAGTCTTCAAAGAGCCCAGAGCCTGTAATTAGGGGGCGGGCTCCCCGAGCCTCAAAACACTTCCCCGCGTTAGAGCCCAACTTCTCCCAAACTGTCCCAGAGAGAGACTCAGAGCTGCGCCTCTCCACTCCCCACAGCTTCCTTAGGATTTTGTTTCTCAGGGATGGCCGCATCTATTCTGGAGGTAGGGAATGTAATTGTAAGTAGATTTTTTTCTTCTTCTAACTCAACTTTGTTATGCTTTTAAATTCCAAGCCAGGGATTATGCTAAAGTCATGCAAGTCTGAGGATAATATATGAGTAACTGTAAACAGGATAATTAGAGTTATAGAGTACATTAATTAGGAAAGATCTTTGTTCTTAATGGTGGGTGATTCAAGGCAATTTAAGGGTGAGCTGCTGACAGAGTTTGGCTCATAAAACTTAACTAATCACATCTTAATGCTATCCGCAAGAGCAGACAGAGGATTAGAATTTGATTTCAAGTCATCTCACATGGCCATGAGAAGTGTGGTCACAGCAGGCATAAAAAGACCTGATTAAACATTATTAACCTGAAAACATGGGCTGACCGCAGGGACTTGTTGGAAGAGAAGAAAGATTATTACACCTCTGAAGGAAGAGGCACTCTGAAGGAAAAGGCAGCAGTCTGTGTGATAAAGTTATGATAATGATTCAGCCAAAGTTATAGGCAAGAATTTAAAAAGGATGTTGTACTTCACAACATTTTTATTCTCTGTAGGATTATCACAGTAGTCTGGTAAAGATACCAGCATGCAAAGGCGTCAGTAAACGCATCATTACATATTGAAGAAACACTGTAAAGTTCCATAGAATCATTATAGGAACATTATGGTGATTTTTCATGTGTGGCTTTAGCATGCACAGTGTGTGGTAGCAATAGAAAGACAGTACTCTGAAATGTGATGCTTTGGTGTTAGTCGTAGGCTAGAAGAAAAGAGAATTTCACTCTGCTTTTGTAGTTAGTTTCAGTCAGATATACGTAAGCATTTGTTAACTTTAAAAGTGGAAAATGTTAAGTTTCAAGAATCAAGAATCTGAACGTTTAATTACAAGTTGTAAATTGCCAATAGATATGATGATAAAGAGAGACAACACTTCCTACCAATCTCTGATATAATTAAGAGATGAAACATGTTTGACAAGACATCTGTGTCTAAAACTGAGACACAGTCACAGTTAATAGTAGAGTAGACAAAATATGTTTCTGTGTGGAGACTGTGAAGACAAAGCTTTACAGCGAGCATGAATGCAAAATTTAAGAATAGTAGATGGTGGTTTAAGAGTAACAAAAGAGCGAAAGGGAATTCCTCCCATGCTGAGCAGAGCAGAACCCTCGCAAGCATAAACATTCACTGCTTTAAAACTGCTCTGACCACTTTGAAAACAGAGAGAGCAGCGCAAGCCAGCAGTGGCAGTCAGACATACGTTTTTTATTAGAGTTGACACTGACAGAAGCAGCAGCAGCAAGCAGCCATTTCCTGCAGACAGACAGTCTCATTTTCTCCCTTGTCTCCTCCTCCCCAGGAAGACGCACGTTATGGCTCCAGTCCTCTGGCTATGTTAACTGCTACCTGTAACAAGTTTGGCAGCACAAGCCCAGTCAGGGATTCAGCTACACCCGGGAAGACCGGCAGCAATACTCCAGTAAAGAAGCCCTACACCATGACCTCTGACCTTCAGACAGCTAAGAACGGGCGGACCGCAGACGGCAGTGGCCTGGCGGACTCCTACACTGGCTCCTTCACCACAGCTGGAGGAGGCGGCGGGCTGCTTACCCCGACTGGAAGCCCCCCTCCTTCAGCCGGAGGCTACACTACAGAATACAACCCTTTCTCCCACTCCTTCCAGACCTCCGTCTCCCAGGACCCTTCTCTTTTAGTGTCCAAGGCCCACGCTACGGCCGACTGCCTCACCAGTGTCTATACCTCGCTGGATATGACGCACCCCTATAGCTCCTGGTATAAAACCGGCATCCACCCTGGCATTACTGCTGCACCTGCCAATGCCACTTCCTCCTGGTGGGATGTCCACCCCAACTCCAACTGGCTGTCAGCAACACAGCCCCAGACGGACGGAGGTCTCCAGGCCTCCCTGCAGCCTGTCGCACCTCAGGCCTCCCTTAGTCCACAGCTGCCCAGTTACAGCACCGACTTTACGCCACTCAACCCAGCTCCTTACCCTTCTGTGGGATTGGGCTCCTCCTCACACCTCCTCCAGCCTTCTCAGCACATGCTGCCCCAGGACATGTACAAGCCCAAGCCTGTGCCCAGCGCAGGGCTGATTGAAAGTCCCATGGGCCTAAAGCCTGCAAGAGGATCAGGGGGCTACAGCGGAGGAGGTGCGCCCACAAGATCCTCATGTGACTGCCCCAACTGCCAGGAGCTGGAGAGGCTTGGGGCCTCGGCTGCGTCCCTGAGGAAGAAGCCGGTCCACAGTTGCCACATCCCCGGCTGTGGGAAGGTCTACGGCAAGGCCTCCCACCTCAAAGCCCACCTGCGCTGGCACACTGGTGAGAGGCCCTTTGTTTGCAACTGGCTCTTCTGCGGGAAGCGTTTCACCCGCTCAGATGAACTGGAGAGGCACGTGCGCACCCACACTAGGGAGAAGAAGTTCACCTGTCTACTGTGCAACAAGCGTTTCACACGCAGCGACCACCTGTCGAAGCACCAGAAGACCCACGCGGATTCTGCAATGCAGGGGAAAGCTGTAGCTGTGGAGGGAGAAACTGATCCACGGAGCGAAGAGACCACGGAGCTCAGCACCAGTGCTGTACCCAGCAATGCTGTCGCTGACCAAATCACCAATGGAGACGAGAAGACTGGCACTCCTAATGGAGTGGAGAACAGCAGTGGATTGTTGGAGATCTGACTTCATTCACTCATCTGTCCAGTTCTACTTTGAGACATGGTGGGCTTGATTTTTACGGTGAAAGATTCACCTTTCAAATAAAAAAGACAGTATTTTGTTTCAAGACTTATAAAGGCTATCAGACCATGTTTGAGAAGACTTGATATGATAAATGACTGAGCATGTTGCAGGTTGCCATCACTTCATTTTCTCTGGACCACACACACACACACACAGACACACACACACACACACACACCTATAAATATACACTAATGCACAAATGATGCAGAAAGGAACAAATACACACAAATATTAGCAGCCTAGCCAGGATGTACACACAAATATAACAAGAACACATGCACATACACAGAAATAACCATGAGCAAATGTGCAAGCATAAATACTGCATGCACACACAGAGAAGTATACAAACGCGCGCGCACACACACACAAGTAAACACGCTCATGCGCACATTAAGCCTCATACACATTTTCTGCCTTTCAAATGAGATAAACCACTGGGGAAATTTAATCTGCAAAAGCAGAAGGAAAAGCGCTCTGAAGCCGTAAAAGGAAAGTAGTTTTAGAAGGAGACTTATGGTTGGGATGATGGAGCTGATGGAGCATTGCATGCCTCGAGAAAAAATCTGATTTACAGCTGTACATTGATACTTATTCATTATTCTTGAAACAATCAACGGACAGTCTTACTTACTGCTTCTTGTTGCCGAAGACATTTTGATGTAAAAGGTTTTTGCATTTTCACTTTTGTTTGCTGTTTGCTTCTGTTTAATTTAATTTCCTATTTACATAAATAATCTAATTTATGTCTTAAATTATACACATGGAAAGATTATCTTGCACCCTGCAGGAAATATAATGTCTGAAAAAAAAAAAAAGAACGCAAGATGGTTGAAGATGGCCAAAAAGAAAGTAAAATGCATTAAATTAAGATTTCTTTTTTTTTCTTATTTATTAGTTATAACGTGGAGTTTGGGGTTATGTTTTTAAAGATTTATTTATAGATCTTGAAGTTAGATGTGTGTGTGTGTAAACTATTTCTATATAATCTTTGAATTGTGAAGTCTTCCACACCTGGCAAAGTTATGATTAATAAGGGCTACTCCTTGTTTGTACATACTATATATTTACAACAGTATATAGAAATTGTTAGGTGTGTTATTTTTCTACCTTTTTTTAAGTGTTTTCTATATTTTGTTTAACTTTTCACGATAGAAAAAAGATCTCTATGATGCATCAGTGAAAAGCAAACAAACATAATAGCTTGATTTGTTTCTCACTGTGGAACTGAACAACCACCGTTTGCTGACTTGATGTGAAATGAGGGTATAAGATGCTGTAAATAATGTTTAAGCATGAAACCTCGTAAAGGTAAACATGTTGTAAAAGTCGTGGTGTGGAATCATGACAATTTTGGTGCTTTTAAAAGTAAAGAAATTTCAAAACCCATTCTCTTCTACTGGTGTTATTCATATGCAAGGGTGTTTAAAGAAATGAAAAGCAGTCTCGGTCCTTGAGCATGAAGCTCACTCCTCCACACTTCATCCTCTCTTCTCCTCACTCACTGTCGTTCTTTTCATATCTTACTATATTTCCACCTCGCCATGGCCAACCAAATACTTTCATTATCTTTTGCAGCACAAACAAAGCCGTCCACTGAAGTGAAGTCTTAACTCCACACAATGACCCCCTTTCAGAGAGCCACTGTAGTTACACTCAAGACAATTACTCCACTCTCCAGCTTGAGAGGGGTAATTACTGAGAGCGATGCTCCAGCAGAGTCAATAGAGAGGAGCAGAAGGGATTAGGACAGGGGAGCTGTGGTTGTATTGTTTATTGAGGGAGGCGGTCAAACAAAGGAGCCCAATTAAGGCAGGATGCAGGACGACAGACGTGATGTTGAGATACGAACGCAGAGGAGAAGCTGCACTGACCATCAAGTTTAGCCTGTCAAAAATCACTGTAGATGTTAAGGTTAAAGTTGTGACAAGTGGCAGTGTGTGTCTTCCTGTCCAGTTCCTTCTTTTTTTTTGGAAAGGGTTGCAGACTAATAAAAATACTTGAGGTGGGTGGACTCTGCTTTAAAAGAGAGATAGCCTCAGGAAAGACTAAATGAAACCCACAACAGATGTGTGCTATAGTGCCAGACAGAGAATTATTCAAAGAGCGAATGTTTAAAATATGTTTATAATGCGAAAACAGACACTGGACACTCGATAAAGCTCCCATGAACATTTATTACCTCCACATGTGATATTTCTTAAGCCATGAAGATTGCTTCTTCAGACATGGAGGTAATAAATGTTCATGGGAGCAGTAACTAATGTTTTTGTATTTTTCACGTGTTAAACTGTTTTTGGACGTGCACATTTTTTCTAACTTTTGTATACCACAGTAGTTAATAGGTGATGGTACATGTCAAAAAACTTTAAAAAAATATGTAAAAAATCCTTCTTCCCAGTCCTAAAAAATGAAAAAGGATAACAACATTTTTTCATCTAGAAGTAGGAAATTTCATCACAGAGGTGAGGACCTGTACAGCTGGAACCCCCCTGAAGCTACCGACTCTCCTGTTGTAACATTTACACTTCCCAGGCTGCATGGTTCCAATTTAGGGCTTCTAATGAGCTGTAGTTGAGGTCAATTTATATAAAACGTCCCAGGGCCGACTCTGTCATCAGGGGCCGACATGTTTATGGTGGTCTGAAGTGGGCGCACGGTCGAGTCCACAACATGAAAGGCAAACAGGGGGGAAAGGGGGTATGGGTAGGGTGTGTCAGGACAGCGGGTGAGGGTGAGGGGTGGGGGGTTAAGAAGACGGTCAGTGGCTTTTAAAACCTCTGCTTCGGCTACTGGTATTTTCTGCCTTTTTAAAACACATTCCCTCAGCAGTGGTGGTGCTTGTGGTGGCATACTGTAGCCTTAACTTTATTTTTACTTCTTTTATTTAGAAAGCCAGGAAACATTAAGTGTCGCTTCAAATAAAGTCCTAAAAAGAAAAATATACGCGGAGTGACACATAGGGGCGAAAGAAGATGCTGGACAATCGGTCCCATATGGTTTTCACACACGGGCCCCCTGCTCTGCAAGACTAGTGTTAGGATTTAAAAGGTTATTCCAGAGGATCCCAGACACACCTGTTAAAGCCATCACACAGCCCGCTTCCGACCTAACATAAAGAGGCAATTTTATTACATTCACTCAAGCAGTGTTTAGTTTAGCCGTAAGACTTGATGAGTTACATAAACCCTTGCTTAATGAATTTCTCCAGGGTGTTTCAGCTTTCTGAGCAACTCATCATGATGTGTTGAATAGAATGCTAATGAACCTCCTTTTCCTGTTATTATCTGGTCCTAACTGAATAGTCAAGTAAAACAATGGACTGTGCTCTGACGTAGCCACAGGCACGGAGCGCCTACTAAAGCCTACCAATGAGTGCAGAGGGAGGGGGTTTTGGGGGAGGCATAAAGCAGAACAAAAGCACAGGTGTCTGCAGGTGTGACTGGGTCTCTGTGGCAGAGGGGGGGTAGAAAAGGGAAAAGAATGTCAGCACACCCAGAGGCTCAGCAGTCAGGCCATAAGTAAAAACAAGATAAGGCTTTTTGGCAAAGCGAAAAACTAAACTGACCTGAGTGAACCATAACATGACCCGAAGAGCAGGAGAGGTCAGTTTAAATAAAACAGAGGAAAACAGAACAGATAAGAAAGGGCAACAGGTTAAAAGGTCAGGCTGTCTTGCAAATGTAAATTGTGTCTTCTTTGCTTATCTTACATCAGATTGTTTCAGTTTTTCTAAATGGAGATTTGTTGGCAAACAGATTGAACGACGTGTCACTTATTCTAAAAACTGCTCTCTCTGGTTGAGAAGTGAACAAACAATTCAGCAGAAAAATGTTGGCAATGAATACTTCTGCAAAGCGCAGATACATTTAAACTACATTTAAATTTCTTTAGGTTCCATTTTTAATTTCGCGTTGTGACAAAGCTGAGCGTGTGGTCTGGTTAAGGTTAAGCACAAAAACCTGTTGTTTAGGATTAAAAAGAAAAAACAGGTTTTAGCTTGCCTAATACTATACTGATGTCCCTTTATAAATAGTGGTTTGATGCTTACAAAACTTGAAACACTGTCTTGAACAGCAGTATCTGGCTTGCCATCCATCTCACCTAGCTTTAACCCATGAAACTTTGTGACATGACAGCTCATGCACATGTAATGACACTTGATGATATGTCACTTATTGTAGAAATGTTGATATGATACATATGGCATGAACAAAATTCGAACATATCTTTGGTTCGCAGAAATGTAAATTAAAATATAAGATAACATAAAATGAAAAAAATGTGAAACAAATAACTTTTTTTGACAAATAAGCTGGAAGCAAATAAAAAAAATCATTGTAGCTGATGCCACAGACATCTATGGTCCACTCCACCAGCAACTAAAGATCCCGCATACTGTTCCTTTAAGTGTTTTTCTTAATTTATGCTATAAACTCAGCACACATTGTGGCGACAAGCCTCAGAGTCCAGCTGATGCAACACTGTTGTATCTTGCAGCACTACTTCCTATCTCTCCTCACTGAATCATCATCACATTAGTGATGGAGGTTAGACCACCCTCTCATTTTTGACAAAACAAACGGCAGTCTGTGTGCTTTGCATCATCAAACTCGGAGAGCTTTGCTTCCAACTCTAACGATACCATGCCACAGCCTTCTCTAGCCTTGAACTCCCTTTAAAGTTTAAAGGGAGTCCTCCGTTGCTGCCCAATGAACCAAATGCGGCACTAAATGAGGCCATTTTGTTTATAGGGACTGTGGGAGGGTTGTGGGTGACTCTGTGCCCCTTTAAAAAGATAATATGCTTCCCATTTAATGGCCTCCGGATGACAAATTGCTTCCAGGGGAAAATTAAGTTAAGAAAATTGCATGTGTGACACGTAAAGACATATCCACTCAACTTAAGATGTTTGACATCCGTAATTCAATTATACGCAGCAGTAGGTGCAGTTAGGAGCTTTTTGAATAACCACATAACGCACGACTGAAGTGCATTCTTTGACTCTTTATCAACGATCAGAAGTATTTCACATCATATAACATTAATGTTAATTTACTTATCAAGACAAACTGTTAATTTTCGATTCAGATTTTAGATTGAAGGGTAGCACATACAGTAAAGCTAGCATGGTTTACTTCATTTGGAATATCCCTATATCTCATGGTGATAGTTGGAAAAACCAATTAGAACCTAATACGCTTACAAATATCTAGTGCGCCCATAAACTGTTCTTTCCTTTTGAAAATGCTTACTATCTTGATGGTATGCTGACTGACATGCAGCCCAAACCATTCTTGTTTGCTTTTTTTTTTTAAGGTTCAAGCCACTAAATACTTCCTTGGAACATTTTAAGTGAAGGGATTTGAGAGAGACAGCGAAGAGAAGAGAAGAGAAAAGAAGTGGATTGATGGATGTGTAAAAAAAAACCTAGGGAGGAAAGGTAGAGAATACACAATGAGAGAGACCTGCCACTAAAAGTACAGTGGTAAGTGAGAAATGAGAAGGCGGCCAAATAGCAAATGAATCTGGATTTGGATCAACTGAATGAGGAAACTGAAGAAGGAAAAAGAGTCACGGAGGGAGGAGAGAGAAGAGAGAGAGAGTGAGAGAGAGAGAGAGAGAGAGAGAGAGAGAGAGAGAGAGAGAGAGTCAAATGCAGAAAGAGAGCTGAGTGATTTGGGTTGGAAGCGGGAGCAGGGAGCCAGGGTTGGCAGGGTTTTGGTGGAGGAGTGTGGTGGTTCAGAAGTCCTCCAGCGCGAGGCGCCAGTGTGTCCGGCGGGGGCCCTGACCATGAGCTGCCTCACCCCCCGAGAGCCACGGCCACAAACCCCCTCTCCCCCCTTCACCACCAGCACCGCCACCCATCCAACCCAAAACCCACTGGCAGGCAGCGCTTCACTGAAGCTGCTGCTGCTGCTGCATGTTTATTTAATATTCTGAAGAAATTGAAATATCTTTGTGGGTTAACACACATACATACACAATTACATATCACTCACACACACACTCACACGCACGCATACATTCACACACACTACCACCACAATATATAAATAAATAAAGTAGAGTAATAACGTTCTCTTGATCTGTGGCCAAGAATAGAGTTGGAGAAAATCTTTTTCAAATGGTGTTTTCAGAAGCAAGGAGGGAGGAGCGTGAATGTCTGACACTGCATGTTGCCTGAGCAGGCGGCATGTCTCAGACTGACTTCCACAGAGGAGAGAGAGCGTCACCAAAGTGGTTGACAAACAAGAAATAGTTCCCATGTGACAGGAACAGAGTAGCAGAAAAATAAATGAAGCCAACATATCTAAATTTGCTGTAGATTTAAATGTCAGCTCCATCATATATGGATTCTATTAAAACAAAAAACATTTCACATGTTGAGCAGTTTAGAAACTCAGAGTGTGTGGTCTGTGAATGAGAACATGTATATGAGGTGTTTGTGAAGTGTTAAACGAACGAATGTGCATGCCAGCCTTTTTCTGCGTCTGCGTGTGTGTGTGCATTCATGCATGAGTGCACACACATCCATAATGAGTCTCTGATACTTACAAAGCAATTCCTTCAGACAGAAATCCCTTAAACAGCCTCTGGTTTCTGGGCTTCATGCTATCCCCCCTTCTGTCTCCTCTCTCCTCAACAGCCACCAACCACTGCTGCTGCCAAAAATAACACAGGAGCGCCACTCGAACCCGCGCCTCACCACAGCACAGCTTGGCCGCAAGAGAGGGATCAAAACACACACAAAAAAGGAAACACATCATATTGTGGAAGGGGGGGGGGAAAGAGCATTCATACCGCTCCATGCTTGAAGATATCTACTGATGATTTTGGCAAGCAAAGAACCACACACACTAATGCAACAGGCCAAGACAGGGAAAAGGAAAGTGTGTTTGTGTGCGCATACATTTTGGATGTACTGTTACTGCGAAGACGGAATTCATTTCTGATGTCATTCAGTCAGTGATTTAACCACAAGCTCAATAAAAACACTTACATTATCACGTTATAGGTCAATAAATTAGGGCTTGCGACCGGCAAATGAAGGCCCGGCTAACAAAGCAAATTAACGCTGATAGTATGAATAATGAGTAGGAGGGGTGTACTCTGGTCACAGATAAATCATGGTGCTTTGATTGAAGGTTTGGGAGTTCAAATGGGAGACAACTTTACTCATTGTCATGGCCCGTTCATTTTGTGTTGCACTTGGCAAAATGTGCTTATCCACACTGACACACTGATGCCAGTGAATGAAGCCATCACAGTCCAAGCTCTATTTCAACGGTGGCCAGCGTGGGTTTACGAGCAAGCCGTCGTGGGATTAATCGTCAAGCCGCAGAAATAAAGGATATGATGGAAAGGTGGAAAATGTCCTGAAATATTTTATGGAAGTGCTGCTACATTAGTTGGGCAGGAGGTTCTGAACTTGTGGGTCCGAAGGATTTCAAGGGTCTACACGACTCCTCTGGGTATTCAACAAGGCAAAGGAGATCCAAACTAAGCAAAGAAACACCACCAAAATTAGATCTGTCAGCTCGAAGCTGTACTCAGTAATTAATCGCAATACCACCACTGTTTGCTGGCGTGGAGTATAAATAAATGAAACATTCCTCCACCTCTTCACACAAACATACTAAAAGGGTGAAGTCTGGTCCTGCCGTGCTGGCTAGATAGGCATGCTGTGCTTACTACACATTCTTAATATTCTTAGTTCATATCATTACATGTGGTATTTTGATGTACAATTGACTGTTGATTAGTTGTTTTTTTCGTACTTTTAATTGGCTTTATTCAATTGTAGTGCTGAAATAGCTTAATTAGAGCACCTTGTACATTTGTTTTAAAAGGTGCTGTACAAATAAGTATTGCAGTATTGTTTGTTGTAGCAACGTTTGTTACACAGTTATTTTGGGTCCAAACCCTCATTTTTAGCTTTGGGTCAGTTTATCAAACTACCGGTAGTCTAGTTTCCTGTGTTTCCGTGTTGGTCATGGTGTTGACAGGTGCCAGGCAACCCAAGGCCTTAAAGTACTAAAAACACCCTGACAGAGAGGCTTGTCAGATGGGCAGATTAGTGACTGACTGTCGCCCTCTTCTGGTAATTTTTAGTCATGACAAATTATTGCAACCCGAGCCAGAAAGTAATAACAGTTGTCAAGCAAAAATAAATCATGCCAATGGAAAGTCAGATGAAGTTTTGTAGTCCACAAAACATTTCACAGAAAAACAACATTACAGTATTCTTTTAAACTATATATGGGGAATTTTTATAAAATGTAGAAAATT
>OMLP01008412.1:52784-67135 GCA_900302685.1 Spondyliosoma cantharus | reverse complement strand
AATGTAGAAAATTTAAAGTAATAAATAAATCAATAAAATGGCTCCCTACACCTCGTCCACAGAATCCAAGTCACACTCCTGACATCTCAAATTGATTTGGTAAGACATTATTTTACACCCCGGACGCACTATCCAGTCCGCAACATTGGAGATTTTGGATTCAAAAAGGGTGTAAATTATGGCATCTCAAATCAGTTTGGAATCTCAGATATTTCCAGAGACTTGGATTACACAGGATGAGCTGTATGTAGCCATTGTATGTTTTTATAAGTCCCTATCTACATTGTTGCTTTGTTAGATGAATACTGCAACATTGTTTTGCTGTGAAGCTCCAGCAAATGTTTTGTGGACTAGGAAACTTCATCCAACTTTCCATCGCCATGACGGTGAATAGATAATGACAGAATTTTCATTTTGGGGTGAACTTTTCCTTTAAGAATGTCCATTTTTTCTGGTACTTTTTCATCCACTGCACTTGTCTAACAGTCTGAAGTTTTCGGGCAGTAAGCTGTAATCTGGCTGGATAGCTAGCTGCAAAAAATAAACTAGAAAGGCTCATGCCTCTTCCGGTTTGCCCCAGGGGGGCCTTATTTTGTTAAACTTTCTTTGGTAGTGAATGGAGGAAGAAAGATAATTTTTCGATCCCATTTGAAACGTGTCATGAATCACACATATTGTTGTCAATTTAAAAGACAAGATAATAAAGTTGCAGTTTGTCATAAAACTAATGAAATATAACACTGTGGAAATAAAGAATTTTAAAGACTACTTTAGACTACTAAAGTCGCATTAGTGACGTCGCCTTGTTGAATGCTCACCAAAACCCATAAGTTAGACATTGTAAAGCCAATCCTGTTTATTAGCTTGCTCCCAAAACTGACAAACTCTCCTTTTACATAAGAACAGTTGTCAATATGACCAGTATTATTGTGATTTTCACCTTTTTTAGAACTTATTTAGCACTTTTTCTGTGCCAAGTTGGTGGCCATGTTGGTGTTGGTGACGTATGTAGTTAACACAAAACTAGATTACATTTACATTTAGGGCATTTAACAGACACTTTTGTCCAAAGCGACTTACAATGAGTACATTTGTCACAGGAAAGAAGCCACAACATATCACTGTAGATAAAGTACAAAAGAAAATAAGTTATGATATTTACTTTATTTACAACCAACTGTGACTTTTTTTTTACTTGAAAAAGTATCTTTAAATAAGTAAACAATTATATGTTTAGTTCATGGCACAATTCAAACGAGATCATAGTATTATTTGTCTTTCTTCGCTAACTACCCTAGGAGGGTTTTCCGAAATAAGCTCCCATGGGGTCCACCGGAAGGGGCGTGATTTCGGCTCTAGTTTATTTTCTGCAGCTAACTAGCCAACCAGCTAACAGCTAACTACCGCTAACGACTGTCAGGCAAGGGCAGTGGATGAGAAAGTACCACACCAATGGGCTTTCCTTAAAGGAAAAGTTAACTAGCTACTCAAATGTACGTTCCTTTTGTTTGTAATATAAATTTACCACACTAAAGATGGTCATTTTAAAAGGTAAGACATCTTGTATCTACATCTGTATTTACTTGAACTAAGTTAATTTTCTGTACTAGCTTGGCACGCGCAAGATATCTTTACTTCGTTCTAACGTTACTTTATGCTCAACTTTAAATGGCCGACCTCTAGTTTTAGATAAATATTTTTACATTAGGACAATATCAGTTTTCATTCGACCTTTTTGTTTTAACTAAGTGATTATTCACCTGTTTCTGTTGTGATGAAACATCGTCCGTGAGGTGGCTGCACACAAACACCTGAACGTTACCTCATTAACGGTCCACGCATCAAACTCCACCTCAAACTATTAACTTCGGGGTTTTCCGCTGTATTAAACGAACTAACCCGAAGCGTCCGCGGGCCAATGAGAATTCGAGTTTCGCGGGGAAACGTCCTACGTCATATCTGTGCTCCGAAAAGGACTCGGCTGGCTGTGTTCTGTAGGATCGAAAAGGGGGCTTCGTTTGCTCTTCACATGTCGTCGCCTGATTATCTGGCAGCGAAAATACCGTCAAATGAAAGCAAGTGTCTGTTGTGGTGGGGGGATTAACCATCCGAAACCGATCGGCTCTGTCTGCGTGAAATAGGGAATGAACGACGAGACAGCATCGGACAGCTGGAAGAGAAACTCCGGGTGCTCCAGGTGAAGCTGCACAGAAGCTAAGCTAGCATAGCACAGTGGCTAGCAAGGAGCCTGATAATAAAATCCTTTTGTTGTAGAGATTTCTTTGAGTATTCGCCCCAGCAAAACTACGGCTTTGAATTCTGTCTAGCACATTGACATTTGTTTTACATACACTTTAAATAGCTTCAAATAGCTTCTCATTAAAGTGCCAGCTGTGTCACCAGAAGATACAGTTGTCAACCTTACTGTAACGTTACTGCCATTAAACTTCCATCTTGACATGTATGACCCCTTTGGTCATCAACTGAATCGATCAAATACGTTTCCATTTTTTCCGTGTGTTGATCATTTACGGATTTGCTGTTTGTACATAGGGACCTAAACTTTATTAATATGGTACTACATTGTAAGTGTTTCTATAACCGTGTCCACCCCAGTAAGGGTGGACAAATAGAAACACCTGTCAGTATACTAATCAGAAGCACTACAAACTACTTCCTCCAAAATTACCATACAGTTGAACACCTTGCTAAAACAGATTCAAATAAAACTGAACATTATAACCTAGGATTTATTGCAGGACTGTATTAGGCCCGACTCCATTAGTTCTAGCCAGCTGTACAAAATATTTGACAACTGGTCTATTTGCTGCCATTGAGAACATATTTGTAACATGGCATCCTCCAGCCTTGCATTGTTTTAACCACCATTTTTAATGGAGTGGTTGTTTTCCTTTCATGTGTTGTTGTATACTTCTTGTATGAATCAAAGAATCATATTTGGAAAATTGTAATCAGTTTGAATTTGTCTAAACTCGGTCAGTATAAAGGTAAAGTATAAAAGTAAAGGGAATTGTGTATTTACTTTCACACTGAGTGTAATAGATTTGAGCGAGTTGAACATTGCAGGGCTTCTCTTTTTTTAGTATTGAGCAAATGCTGGCTGTGAATCCCGGAAAGACGCCCATCAGTCTGCTGCAGGAGTATGGAACGCGGATAGGCAAGACCCCAGTGTACGACCTGCTGAAGGCCGAGGGACAGGCCCACCAGCCCAACTTCACGTTCCGCGTCTCCGTTGGAGAGATCAGCTGCACCGGCCAAGGGCCCAGCAAGAAGGCAGCCAAGCACAAAGCAGCCGAGGCTGCTCTGAAGATGCTCAAGGGAGGCCTCGGAGGTCCTGCTGGAGTTAGCGTTGGAGTGGACGGCTTTATTGGGGTTGACGGGTCTACTGATGGAGACAGGTCGGTTTCATACTAGGCATTTTTCCTTTCTTTACACTGGCTCTCAAGTTGAAATGGTTTTGGCCAGCATCAGCTAATGGTAGCATGTCAAAGCACTGAACAAATTTGAGATGGCGATCTGTGTGGTTTCATTACTTCCTCTTCTGTGTTTGTTTTATCTTAACTCCAGCTCCCAGTCAGAGATGAAGACCTCAGGCAGTTCTCAGCAGTCTGAATGTAACCCTGTAGGAGCACTGCAGGTGATTTACTAAACAAAGATAACTACTGCAGTTTAAGGTTTTATTTTTTTTGTCTTGTCTACTAATATATTCTGTCACTGTTTATTCAGTCCTTCAGAGTTGTGTTTTATTAGCAACATCTGCACAGTTTATAGTTGCATGCCCTTTGCTTTTAACAATAATTGTTTGTATGCTTCTTTGCCAGGAGTTGGTGGTGCAGAAAGGATGGCGTTTGCCAGAGTACACTGTCACCCAGGAGTCTGGTCCAGCACACCGCAAAGAGTTCACTATGACCTGCAGAGTCGAGAGATTTGTTGAAATCGGTAAAATGCATTATGCTTCTTTTCTTGGACATTGTGCAGAAAATATGGATAATATGTCACCCCATTAAACAAAGTAGAGATTAGGCTAGCTCTGTCTGAGCAGAAATCAAAGAAACTCTTTGTCAGGCTTGTCATCAATTTTTTTGTGCAACATTAGTCAATCTGCTGTTTCTCTCCAGGAAGTGGAACATCCAAGAAGCTAGCCAAGCGGAACGCAGCAGCTAAGATGTTATCACGTATACACGACGTCCCAGTCGACCTGAGGACCAGCAACGACGCTGACACAGAAGATGACACTTTCACCATGGTGAGAAACACAGATAAAACATTTAACCGTGCATCAAGCTACAAAGACGCTGCATGTGAAATTATTCCACACATTACGGGAAAGGGTGTACAACACTGCATAACATATGGCTAACCTTGTGCAGATATTGTGTTTGTATTGTTGCTTCATCATCTCGGCCATCTTCAGTTGTTTGTCTTTCATGTTGTGCAGAATACCTTTAGGTTGTACAACAGCCACCGTATTACCCCTTGCCTTGCTCATAAATCTTGCTGGCAGATAATAACGGGGTTTATTTAATGAACTTAATCTCCGCTGCACACAGCACATGGGGAACAGAGCCGAGTCGGGAAAAAGTAAAGGCTTCAGCTGCACGTGGGACTCGCTGCGTAACTCTGCTGGAGAGAAGATCCTCCAGCTCCGCAGCCATCCTCTGGGAATGCCCTCCGACTCCAACTTCTGTTCTTTACTGAACGACCTGTCTTTGGAGCAGCGCTTCGACGTCAGTTACCTGGATCTAGGTGGGTTTACAAATAGCAGCAGTTTAACACAAAGATGTATATAATGAAAGTTCGTCTTATACTGTGTGCATGTGATAAATGTCATAAGGATGCAGGATGCTTCGTACTGCTTTCACATCTGGTTTACATCATCTGCTCATGCTAAGAATGTCACAACGTCTTGGGTACTTGTTGATCGCAGCGAACCACAATCAAATGGCGTGCTGTGTGGTTTGTATTAGTGTCATCAGATAAGGAGGAGGAAGTAGCCTGCAGCTGTATGTTGTCACAATGATCCATTTTATATGTGGGCAGCCGTTCACAGATGGACAGGAATGCTGACTAATTTAGTGCTGAATTTACAAGCTAAATGATTGATATTTATTTGTTATTTGTGCTGGAATTTATTGAGGAGCAAGTATCGAGTAAGTTTAAGATTATAAAAATTGTGTTCATATGATCTCATAAACAAGGATTATTAAAAACAAATGTTATTAGTTGTATCGTTATAGTAATAAAATGAAAATCTGACTTTTAATTCCTTTTTGTTGAAATTATTGAAGCTCATCACGTAAAAGTTCACATTTCTGATGTTACAAATCTTTAACCCTATCACTCAATCCAATACGGTCTTTTTTACTTTATACTTGAGTTTGTGTGTTTGCAAAATATAGATTAACGTCACTCACTCTAATAGCCATATTCCTACATAAAACCTACTTCAGCACAGGACAACATACCTACCTTTATGCTTACCTACAGTGCTTGAAAAAAAAAAATGAGTCCTTAATTTGGTTAAAAAATATTTGAAAAGTTCCCATAAATGCGTTAAATTGAAGTGACTGATGTAGACACACTGATTAAAAGACTACAAATTATGGTATCTGTGTTACTTAATGCCTATAAATGTGGCCAGTGATATGTTTTATGTTGAGAGAGGGTACATAAAAAAAAAAAGGGTAGAAAACTGTCCAAAAACCTCATCAAATGGAACGTGGAGATAAATTCTGTCAGTGAAATGCCGCAAAATGATGCTGTAGTCAAGGCTGAGACACATCATCTATGTCTTTGAATCTACAGAGACATTGCTAAAGCGGCATCAATGGTGGAAAAACGTTTTACAGTCAAAATCTTGAAAGAGAAACTTTTATTTTTTAACGTTCTTCTTTTTTTATTGTTTTTCAGAGGAGCGCAGTCTAAGCGGCCTGTGCCAGTGTCTAGTCGAGCTGTCCACCCAGCCGATCACGGTGTGCCACGGCTTCGCTCCGAGCATAGACGCCGCTCGAGCCAACGCAGCCCACAATGCACTGCAGTACCTCAAAATCATGGCTGGAGGGAAGTGACGCGGTCTACTTCCTCACAGACTCAAACCCGCCACAACTCAACGGCGGGATGGATATCTACATTGAACGAAGGAGGCACTTTTGTGAAGAGCTCAAATAACGCGAATTACCTCAGATTTGGAAATAGAGACTTTTTCTGTCCCCAAATGAACCCCAGGAGCCTTTTTCTTCAGTTCCTTTTTGTAGCCAATGAAGATTTAGTTGCCCAAAAACTCATGCACCCCCCTCTCATTGACATTATTTGTCACCAGTTATTTTTAAATGCTTTTTTTTTTTTGTGTTCAGTGTTTATTTGTTCGTTTGGCATCCAGACGTAGAAACCTAGAAAACTAAAGTTTAATATTGTCTAATCATGAATGCCGTTGTAGCAGTGAGATACCAAATAACTGCAGACAAATTCTGATCAAAGGGGTCTTTAGAAATTGGGCTATGAAATCGCCAATTATTGGTGCTTTGCTTAATCCCCGTTCACATGGATGAACGAAAGAAAAAAAAAAATTGCCAAGTGCTGAAACATGGAGAGAAAAGGACTCTGCTGATTCGATATCAGAAGAAAACTATTTTAAAGACTGACCTGTTTTCACATGAGCTCGTGTGAGTATTGAAAATGTGGCTTTTTGTTTTGTATTCATTTGAAACCTTAAAATCTCAGACTGTTCCTCTCTGATGCTTTTAATGTTCGACCTTCAAGATTTGAATTTTGGACATTTCCCCTTGTCATTTTGAAATCATTCAAGTCTACTGTCAGCTGAAACTCACCATGTCAAATAAGTTACGATACTCTTTTTTTCCCGTTCCCAAATTAGAAATGAGATAAAGATCAGACGATTCAGCTTTCTGAAAATGATGTGAATTGTCCTGTAACGTGTGCAACATTGCCCCTTTAAATATTTTCTTGCAAAAGTCGGGCTGATGTTTGTCTTTTTCGGAGCATTTTAAAAAAACTCTCTCAAAATCATGTTTTTACATTCACAGACATGAAAGTATTGAATGTGAGGATAATTTAAGAAATACAATCTTACAGCTCAATGAAAAATCTATTTGGTGCCATTTAATCCTGAATTTGAAAAAAACAAAAAAACAATGTAAAGTGTTATGAAGTGACATTTTTTGTTTTGTTTTCTATTACTCTTCTTTTAGCACACAGTCTTTGCATGGGGAGATCAATGAATCCATTTCAGTTTAAAACAAAGTTAAGGGATGAAGTAGGACAAAGCAATGTGAGTCTCCTGAAGCCTTGTTCTCGTTAAAATCATTAAATATTCTACTACTTACCCTTGACTTTCAAATCTTGTGCTCTTGATTCCCTATATCGTCATCATTCAAACCCCTGTCATTTTCTTTCTGTAATGTGTCTTTGTTTCCTGTAACAACATTGATGATCAAGATTACTTTATCCAACTACCTGTTGTACCTCGGTGTGCAGATTCACTACCACCTACCTTACTGTATTTGCATATATGTTGATACACTGCCTTGCACTCATCTGAAAGTATACATAGTAAACAGTTTGCACTACTTGAAAAGATAATGTCCTTTGCACAAATGCAGGCTGACCACGTTTCTGTACATCTACTCGCTGTAGTACAGTGTGTTAAATGTAACCTCATTCTCCGAAAAGGCAGATCTACATACTGTTTGTTTATTGAAAGAAGGAACATGACTGCTGGTTTTTAGTGAATTTTAGGTGCTGAGACCAATGACTTCAATGCTGACATCTACACATTTGAGACTTCTTTGTTGTGATAGTAGAAAATATCGCCCAGTTTTAGACAAAACAGTGAACTACAATGTGAGCTCCATATGAAATTGACTTTGTTTCCAATAAAGAATTTTTGTAAACTTTATTGCCAACTGTTGTCATAACTTACTCTGGTTCCTGTTTGAGTAGAGCTGGGCAATGTGTTGATATAATGGCATTATGATGATATGAGAGATTATGGATATCATTGTATCCTGATGTGGTTTAAGTGTTGTCTGCATTAGAGTAAACTTTCACTTGTTCTAATAGTTTGTTGTACACACTTAATCATTATATCATTACTGGTGATTATTTGTCATTAAAGTCATCCCATACAATACTGTTTCAATATATACCCGGTTTTAACCTTTAATTATTAAATTAATAATGATTATTATTATTATTTTGAGAAGATTTTTAATGTATTTCTTGTATTGCAATAGAAGGTCACATCACCTAGCCCCAAGATTGAATGACCATTTACTAGAGTTACTACCGTGCACTTGTTTGCTTCGGTGCAACCATAAACTTGCTGTTCCTGAGCTGAGGTGTTGAGTAATGGCCAGAACTTTTTTTGCAGAATGTTTTGATGGCACAGTTACGTTGACCTTTAACCCTTTGGATATAAAACCTGATCACTTCATCATTTTATCCTTTGAGACATTTGTGTAAGATGAAAAGATGTCTTGTGAGGTCACAGTGACCTCTACCTCTAAGACCTCATCAGTTCGTTCTTGAGTCCGAGTGGACTTTTTGATTTGACCAAATTTGATGAAATTCCCTCAATGTGTTTCTGAGACATCACATTCACAAGAATGGGACGGACAGACAACCCGAAAATAAAGGCTCAACGTAAATTTATTTATCATTTTTACAACACCAAAGAAACTACGTTTGATTTTGTTTTGCGCTAAATTCACACAGAAACAATAATAGTTTATATAATTCAGTGTTGATGATAATTTGAATTTGAAATTTGAAGAGTGCGGGGAATGAAGTTGCTCCATATTCTGGTGGTACGGAAGCGGATACTACAGACTGTGGCTTTTAGTATCCCTTTGGCTCTGTGCAGATATCCCAGCTTCACCTCCGTACATTGGTAACAGTGATGCTCTGTGCAGTTCAAACGACTCACTGCAGAGCCTTCCTGTCCTGGGCCGTGCACAAACCATCCAAGTTTGTGATGTTTCAAGTCAAGATGCTTCCTGCTGCTCTTCTGTTAAAGTTAAAGTTAAAGAATTAAATAAATAAGATGCCTTGCAGAGGCATAACAACATAGGATCCACACAACATTTCATAAAGACCTATAAGAACAGTTTTATGTTCAATTATTTACAATATTATGTTTTCAGTAAGAGCCCCTGGGCGGCAAGCTTCTTCCGTGTAGGTCGTCTTTGAAAGTTTCACGTGTCACCCAGTCTGTTACAGTACCATGAGATTTCAATCTTTAGGGTCTGTTTTACTGGAGGTCCTTGCTTGGATGCATTTTCCAAATACTTAGTCATAGAAACTCAAATCTTCAGTGCAGGGAAAACTTCCACAGGTGAGAAAGTATTATTGACACGAAGCTCTATCTTTCTCTGTCATCTGCTGTGCGTGAGGCCGACTTCTTCGTCCGCGTAGCCGCTGCTGTCTGACTGCATGCTGTCGCCACGGATAACATCACCTACACAAGGGGCACAAACACGGTCAGACAACTCCATGCACTGTACACCACAACACAACTGCAGCTGCGGTCTGACCTGAATAGACACACAAAAGCATGTACAGTACACCTGCTCAATGACCCGTATACACGTGCCCTCACATTCATCCTTCATTTACATACATTTGTCTAAACTATTCAGTTCCTCACGTCATGTTTGACCTAAATACAACAACTAGTGTGCAGTGGGTCCAGAGTAATATGATCAAGTTTAACAAGATTTTTTTTTTTTTTAACACACAAAAACAAGTTTGTGCATTTCTATAAATATTCTTGTGTAAACTCTGACGGGAAGTGTTCTGGTAGCGGCAGCTGGCGACGCCCATTCTCTTCTCACATTTAGAGCCGTTTGAAGCGGCTGAGTGCCGTTTTTGTTGTGAACGGGGTCAGCGATTTGGTGACCACACAAACAATTGTCATGTTCCTGTAAGACATGGGCGCAGTGCAGCGGAGGAACTGATGTAACGACTGCCTGCGACCTGCGTTCATACAAGAAATGTCAAACACATATCAAACATAAATATACCGCACCTTTGTACTGATGTTTTTCGGTAAACTGGTAGGTTGTTTGTCCAAAATCTTCCTCTCCTGCACTATGCACCTATGAAGACATGAGAATTATATTACATACTGTATGACTGTTCTGCATCTTGTACAGATAGGAAAAAAATATCATGAAAATATACATCATTAAGGCTGAGCAATGTATTGTTTCCTCATCACTGGTTGCTCTGTCATAATCTAAACTACACTATTTAAACCCATTTGGTGATGAAATAAAAAGAATGAGCGGTCTAATCCTTCTGATAAATAACAGCCTGACCTAAATCCATTCTGTTTACTGGTTTATGAGTATGGTTTGCCTGTATGACAAATGATGGCTCAAATTGATTCTGAAAACGAACTGTTCAGCATAAAAGACAAGGGGGAAAAAAATTGCCTGAAAGAAAAATCTTGGCAGTTGATGGTTCACCCACAAAATGAATGACACATATTTGTATCCATCCATCTAGATGACCGCAGAATGCCTGCCTTCTTTCAAATATAATGGGCAGGAGGCTAGCCAACTAAGCTAAGTAGTCTAGCTAACGTTACAGCTCAACTTGGGACACGATTAATGTTGACATCCCCTCATGCGTCATTCTGACTGTGATCTGGTTTTGTGGATGCAATTTGGAAGAGACAAAGTTAGTTCCTGTCTGAAACTGCTCACAAAAAAGTGGATTATCTTGAGTGACTGAGTCATGATTTCTGGAAAGAGACATTTTTTGTTCTTTTTTTTGCCCAGTGCCATCTGGTTCCGAGGCGGACATCTCTACTGTGGCTATCTCCAAAACTCACACCAAACCAGTCTGGATGGTTAACCATCACTAAAGGTATGATGTGTTATGTGTTTTGATTTTGGGGTGACCTGTAATAATAATGATAGGGACACTAGGCACTACAGTGTGACACAACACAAGGCGAATTTCCTTTAAAATTAATACATGTGATTTATTCAAAAAGGAGCCACAAGTTAACTACGACAAATAAATTATCTGCAGCAATTTTGTAACTTAACCAAACTATCTCTTTTTCCACCATTGCTGAGCCTCTCGTTCCAGACATGTACTGTACATGTGCAGGTCTGTTGTAACTACTGTACCTCCTCCAGCTCAAAGGAGTTGACCTGTTGCAGGTTTGTGGAAACCTGCCCCGGGCCCTGTTGTGTCAGTGGCTTGAGGTACCCCTCGTTAAGTGGCTCCTCACACGTCAGGACGGGTGGGACGGTCGAAGCAGGACCGGAATCCGGCGCGTCGCCCTCCGAGCCCGTGACAGTGATGTAGCACTGGGTGATGCCGCCGTCGGAGGCCATGACAGGAAGTGATGCTGATGCTGCGCCTGTGTGTGAGGCCTCAGAGGCAGCAGCTTGCGATCCAGGACGTGATCTATCTATGCTTTCTGTCACCGAGGAGATGGGAGTGTTTGTTTTTGGACAACGCGTGCTGAAAGGCGCCTGGTGTGTGCTCTCGACTATCTGCGGGCAGATTAGATCATACGTAACCTTGGCAACTGGTTTCAGATGTGCCGTCTCCGTGTCGCTCTGAGTTGAGTCCAGCTCTGGTTGACATGAAAGAAGCTGATGATCTTTTTCTATCACAGTTTCTCCCGACAAGGATGACGCCAGGGATGTTCTGTAAGTCCCGCTGTCGAGGTCTGCCGCTCTGGTGCCTTTTTCATCAGCCTGGACATTATCTTTTTGTTTACCGCCCTGCATCTCACAGTTTTGATTTCCACTTTGAAGAGTTTCTGTGTCCGTCACAGTCTGCTGCGTTTGCTCCTCTTCCCCACTGCCACATGATTTATCAACGTCCATGACGGGGCTTGCATCCGCATCTGAATTACTCATGTTACATTCCCCCAAGTCCAGCTTCTTGCTCACCCCGATCTTGACTTTCTCCAGGACTATATCCACAACATCGGGGAGGCTGGACCTTTTTTTGGGCGATGGCTGCGGAGAGGTGGAGTCTGACCCGCGAGGAGAGCCCGTGTAGAGACACATCTTGGAGACAGTGTCCTTCAGCCTCTCGACAGGAGACCGCGGCTCGCTGCGGACGGTGCTCCTGAAGCGCTCGATCCTCTCCACGGGGGACGAGGAGAAGCTGAACTCTGGTGTGGCCAGTTTCTGCAGAGGAGTGCGCGACACATGAGAGTAGAGAGAGTAGAAAGCGTTGGCCATCGCTGTGAGCACTTGCACTTGTCTGAAACGACCTGTGGAAAGAAAAACAATGTCAATTATCACGAGAAGTGTGGATCTCATATGCTGCGTCCCAGAATCATTTCACCTTATCAGTCATCAACCTATAATATATACAAATTCATACAGTGTTCTGACTTACTGGCCAGAGAGAGGCTGGGGTCTTCCTCTCGTATCCGCCGCAGCTGGGAGTCCAGGAAGAGGCGGAAGTTGATGCCCTCGGCCAGAGAGGGGAAGGTGAAGAAGCGAGGAGGGATTCGAACTGTGACCTGTGGTTCATCGCTGCCGAAGCCCAGCTCGTACAGCGTCTCCTCTGCATCCTCCGAACACATCTGCAGGACCTCTGATATACTGGTGTGCATGTAAAACAAATGAGAGATACAGTTGTTAAGAACCATGGGGCATATTTGTGATTTACTTAAATACTGAATCTCACAGTTTTGATTTCCACGTGTAAGTATGTGTAATATTTATCAAGTTGGTTGCAAAGTGCCTGTAAATAGTAAACTGTGATGACAGGATAGTTATTCTTTGAAAAAGGCAATCAATCATGAGCTTTCTTGATTGTTTAATTGTTTCAATCATCAAACATTTGCTGGTTCAAGCTTCTTAAATTTGCCGCCTTACTTTGTCATTTATAATAGTGAATCAGGAGTCTTTTGGTTTTGGACTGCTGTTCGGACAAAACAAGCATTTAAAGACAAAAATTGCAATTAGCATTTTTCACAAATTTCTTTGACACTTTATATGTTCCTTCCTATCTTGCTGAATGTTATGATGTCACAGAAAAGTTGACCTTTGACTGTTTGGATATAAACTGTCATCACTTCATCATTCTATCCTAGTAGATATTTGTGTAAAATGTTGTCATAATTATAATAAGATTTATTCCGTATTGGACAAAAATGTGTTTTGTGAGGTCACAGTGGTCTTAACCTTTGACTGCAAAATTCTAATCAGTTCGTTCTTTAGTCCAAGTGTTTATCCCTCAAAGCATCTTGAGATATTTGCGAAAGAACTTGAAGACAGAGTACCTCCGGCCTATCGCTGCCGTGGAGGCAGAAAAAGGATGTCACTGTTAAATGCAATGAATACAGAACATGTACACTGCAATATTCAGGTTAAAACAAACAAAAAGAGAAAAGTTGAAGAGAAAAGCTGCAAATTGTCAAGCAGGTCATTCAGGTTGAAGTCTCACCTTGATGTAGTTTTGCAGGTGGAGGAGGAGAGGCAGCTGGAGGCCATGCTGTGGCCCAAGTTCACCATCGGCAGACATAGCGCCTGGCGAGGGGTGCTGTAGGCGACACGTGAAAAGTTAGAGTGACCTACACGTCAGATGTGGAAGAAACACTCAGGAGCCTGAAGTATGAATCTTAACAGTAACGTTACGATACAGTCACATTTAACAAGGAAGAGGTTTTTCCACTGACCTGGTGAGTCTGCTGTGACCTCGACTGGTGGAAGGATGCTGGGTGAGGCTTCATGGTCAGCACAGGGGGAGGGAGAAGAAAGTTTACAACAGCCAAGTCTTTTAGCTTCTTTAGTATTGATTCACAGATTGTCTTTGATGATTCTTTCAAAACAAGTTATAGTCAGGTGATTAACAAGTGCCATCTCAAGATATACACTTTTTAATTTTTTCAGATTAAAAACAGCCTCAGCGTGCAGGGGTGCAACCAGGACCTATGAACATCAGTGAAGACACTCAGCTTCAGTGAATTGTGGTGGTGGTGGTGGTGCTTGTGGTCTTCACTAACATTCACTTACATTTCTTATGAAGTTACTACTCACCCAGCCTCAGATGTAACTTCTCCGCCATTTAACACAGAAGCTGAAACAAAAAATAGGATTTTTTTTTTACACACATCTCAAAAATGAATTCATACTGTATGTCATGTTTAGTGAAGGTTGTTTTTGTCAACCAAAAGACATACAAACGTAAAGGCATTTAGCAACTAGATCCAAATGTATTATGTAATTCTGCTGTTAGACTTTACCACTTGAATTGTAAAAATAATGTGATGTTTTGACCTTTATTTAGTTTTCCTTTCCTGATAAGGCTGTGTATGAACAGTCAGT
>OMLP01008412.1:19064-30270 GCA_900302685.1 Spondyliosoma cantharus | reverse complement strand
CAGTCCGTCAGTTTACTAACAGTGCGACACTCATTCTGGTTCTGTTTTACCATTGCTTTGTTAGCCTTGATGTTCTCTTGTCTCTTGACCAGGAAAGTCTTTGCTTCATCCTCTGCCGAGTCAGATCCACACTCAGAAGGAGACGGCTGAGACACCGCTGTCTCTTCACTTTCATCTTCAAATTTAACATGTCTCATCTTCTTTGCTTGACTGATATCTCTTGCTCTCTTAACCCCTCTCTTTTGGGGCTTCTGTTCTTCCTCCTCTGTCTCCTCCACTTCAGTGGACTGCTGGGTGGAGGAAGCAGAGCGGAGAGCCACCCTCAGGCTGAAGGAGCGGGCACCAGTAGGTTTTTTGGATGTGGTTTTCTCCTTCTTGGGGGAAATTTCAGGCTGGGCTTCATCTTCATGTTTGAAATCTGAACTCTGGTGGACATAAATATAGGCGATTTCTTAATTGGTTGGTGAAACATTTCTAACACCATAGTTTACACACTAAAATGCATTTTTCCTGCTAAAAGCATCAGCAAATACAAAGCATAGTCTGTCAGATGCATACAAGTGACAATGAATGGACAAATCCATA
The DNA here is from genome assembly GCA_900302685.1 of Spondyliosoma cantharus. Lineage (NCBI taxonomy): Eukaryota > Metazoa > Chordata > Actinopteri > Spariformes > Sparidae > Spondyliosoma > Spondyliosoma cantharus. The sequence goes on along the minus strand of OMLP01008412.1, from coordinate 29,685 downwards.
CAGGTAATGTTCCTTATTTGTATAATACACCAACCAAACAAAACAATATTTTTTAAGAGATGGGCTAATGTTTATTTTAACAATCTTTTTAAATTTACTCGCCTTATTGCCACGGTCGCTGATGTCATTGTCAGAAAATCCATAAAATGTTTGCTCATTGTCAGAGTCATTAGCAAAAATATCAGCTAATGCTAACGTTAGCCCTTTTCTGACAGATTGCATTCCTAAAACCTCTGCCTGAAGATAGATACACCAACAAACTTAGCTTAACAAATGTTGAATTCACGTGTCCTACGTTTTTTACCCTGATAGATAAGTCAAATCAAGTAACTTTACCATTTTATTCTTGAGGACCGTGGACTGCCTGACCTACTATCTCCTGAGTTTGACTAGCTAGTTTAGCTAGACCCGCCCGTGGCGCAGGTATCTGTCCAATTAATCTGATTGACCGTTGGGGTGCGCGTGTTTTGATGTTGAGGGCAGCTCCAATGTAATGATTGAGCCTTGCAAATTGACGCTTTTTAAACTCCGCCCTCGTAGGGTGAACTTAATATCATACCATGCAGCCTTTCAAGACAGTAAAATAGTGCCGAAATAATCAGTTATTTTTAAAACGCTTGATGTTGTTGGCGGTTGTCTGATTAAAAACACACATTAAAGAGTGTAGCCAATAACTGTAGGAAGTTAAACAAAAAAAAGGTTGATAATTTGTCTTCCAAAACAGACATTTTTGATTCACACCAAAGGTGAGTTTGTGTTTGTGTCTGTGTGAAAGGGAAGAGCTGTTATATATGGAGGACCAGTGGGGAAAATTAAAAAAAAAAAACTCATGATAAGTAAAAATTATGAAATTAAAAATGACGTTAAAATGTATAATTAAGGTCATGTTAAAACTTTGGCTCCACAAAGTAAAAATTCTGACTTTTTAAGACAAAAAAAGACTGCATTCGTGATAGCAGCTTCTTCAGGCAGGACGGGCTAACAATAGCAAGCCAACATGCTATTGTTAACACATGCGGTTCCCTCGTCTCAAATTCTGAGGTTTTTTTAAATTTGGTTTTCGGTTCAATGCCTGAAATAATGTCTGTGGTTAACACATGCTTAAGATATTTACACGTTCCAATTCAAAAATCCCATAGGATTTTAATCAAGTGAACCAGAGTGATGCTAACTTCCGGGTTAGCCTACAAAAATATGTCGTTGCTACACCACTCTATGACAAGTAAAAATTGTGAGGTTTAGCAGATATAATGTTTAACATGTTCAATTTGAGACATACACAAGTGGTATTTCTTATTCAGCCCCACTTACACAGGAAACCAGATCACTTTCTGTTTTCTCTAGAACTTTAGCAGCATAATAATAAAACACAAAGTTTAGCTGTGGCTGATGAGAATGTCACTAGTTTTGTAGGTATTAGATCATAAACCAGAGAAATGCGGGTTCAAATTTTGCTCTGATGGTATTATTAGAAGATCAAGTTGGACAAATTAATCTTCCAAAGAACATGAATTGTATGTATAATGGAAATGGATTAATGGCAATCTATTCAGTATTTAGTTTTAGTAAACGACTGATCACAAATGTCAACCTCGTGATGGCATCAAAAGAAAACCAAAGACTTAGAAAGTAATTCAATTTCTGGCTTTCTATCTCACAGTATTGACTCAAAAAGACTGACTGACATAATAAACTGGAATTCTTTATTTGAAAAGTCGCAACTTTGATTAAGTATCTCAAAATTCTGATTATGGCATAAAAACAATCATTTTGACTAACTGAATATTTGTATTGTTTTCAAATATATCCTCTTCTTTTCCTTGCATAATTGGGCTTACATGCTTATTGGGATTACAATAAAAGGAGTAGAAAAACAACACAAGCACTGTATGTTGTTACTGAGTTAAAGCGCCATCTTCTGTAGCCCAAGTGAAGTTTTCGGGGGTTCTTCATTTATTTACATTTTCTTGTGGCCCTAAAGAACTGAGTCAGCTGCAAACAACTTCCTACTTGAATGCAGATTAATTTTCCTTGTGTGGGAGATGATTATGTTGATAGATGTCCTTTGTTCCCACAGCTCATCATATGGCAGACAGTGTGTGTACCACACGCAGGTGTGTGGCAGTGGGAGTGATTCTGGGAAACGCGGGGAACTCCTTGCACATTCCCAGGACTGATAAACATTCACTCCCTGCTGGGTCGGTCTGGCCTCACAATGACCATGATCCTGCAACAGTGGTGGCTGATTTTGGCTGTGGGTGAGTGAATTTGCTTTTTTTTTTAAAATCACCCTCCTTTGAATCTCTTAACCTCCATGTGTTTGCGTTTCCTTCTGTCTTTTGGTTTGTTTTCCACGTTAACTTTTGATTTATTGTTGGCCTTTCATTTGCATGTTTATAGCTGATAGTCATTTGTTGCTCAAGCATTGTATAAAGAGACACTGAGGTGTGCCTGCCATATTAGATTCACAGTTCCAGTTATGGATATGTTGAAAGAATATCGTAATAAATATGTCAACTGCCTTTGAGTCTTGTTTTTCCCAATAATTAATGATGCATAGGTCAATAAATATATGACTCTGAAGTGAATTTTATAGTTCCAGAGAGGTTTTAAAAACAAGGAGGGGACGGTCTATTAAAATGGTGAATGTGAACTTATTGCAAGCTGTTATAACTATTATAGCTAAGTTTGACCATCTGGAACACAATTTTGACTGGTCGAAATAACATTGTGACTTGCCAGAATGTTTACTCAAGTTACCTGTATCATCATTCTACGACAGTAAGAAATACTGTATCTAATTCTGAATTAAAGATATTGTAATAAAATGTAAACATGTTTGTTTTCTCTTTTTAGTTTAATCTCAAAGTGCTCCAAAACGCTTCCTCTGCAAATTAAGTTTTCTGTCAATTCCTAATTTTAGTTTCACATCTCGTCACTTTTTTTCACTACCCTGGAGTTTTCATATCTGAATTCACTGAACTTATTTATGAAGAAATTCCAGACTCAGGAGCAGTGTAACAGCATTAAAGTACTGTTTACCTTGATATGTGGCCTGTTGTCCCTTCAAATTGTCACTGTCCATGACTGAGAAGCGGTAAAATGGTAAAAATAAAAAAAATAGAATCCCAGTATTCAAGCTTCCCACCCTGAGTGAAAATGGACGCATGGGAAAATGGTCTGTGATGATGAATCTTAGTTTATTAGTAAAAGAGTCACCCTAAATGTCAGATCACAAACCCTACTGTTATAACCAGAGAGGATAAATTATGTTTACCTAGTTGAATCACATCCACACTAGCTGCTTGTCTTTCCCTTTTTCTTCCAGAATGCACCTGTGTATGTGTCTCCAGTCAGTCTTTTCCTCAGAAGAGACAGTGTGCCTTCCAAGTGACTCCCCATAACGAAATTTACACAACTGTTGGCAATGTAAGCGGGTCGGTGCAGCTCTGCGAGAACACCGAATGCTGTGTGGGCTATTATGTGGTCATTGATGGCCAACTAAAGGTTGACGTTCGTGGTAAGAAACCATGAAATAAGACACCTGGACAAGGACCTCTAGACTCGTCTGCATATTGTGTTTTCTGTATATGATGTTTGGTATATATGTGATACTGAAACTGGTTAATTGCTGTAATGTATATTACTCAATATGTTATAAATATAGGTGATTATGCAGCCTTATTATGGTTATCCTGTTTTCATAACTGTCTATTGTGTTACTGGTTTTTGCTGTTGCAGCTTGTGATATAGCTGAAAAGTCTTGCCCTGATGCGACCTGCAAGGCACAAAGGCGCTTCGGTGGGCGCGTCATTAAGTGTGTGTGCAACACGGACCTCTGCAACAGCAACATCACCTGGCCACTGGCGTCAGAAGAGCCTCAACTCGCTAGCCCGTATTCTGGAGGTATGATAATAATAAAATCGCTAACTAATCATTGTATATCACTTGACATTATCAACTGACATTATGCCAGAGTGGGCTATTTTATTTTCATCACAGGAAATTTTATCAATGTTTAAAAAGGTCACAGAGTGTCTCCCCTTTATTTTTTTTAATCTGATTGGTCAGATTTCTTTTTTAGCAAATATCATATGTTTGCTCCGTTTCTAACATCCTACATTAATTTAATAATGGAACATCTAGAATGATAAATACACTAGGTTGTCATTAATCATTCATAGACACTTCAACACTTACATATACCTTTTGTGTTCTTTTTTTTAGATGACATGGTGAAAACTGCTGTAATTCTGATTGGAGCTTTGCTTATCCTGGGCCTCATTATCATTGCTGCCAAACGGCTGAGCCTCTTTAAAGAAAGAAGTAAGGATGTTTTAAGATCCCTAACGAAGCCTTCCCCACACTGCAGCCGCTCAACACTTCATCAACATCGCACTCATACTCAATTGCCTTGTTCTTCGTACTCATATTCCGCCTCAATCAACTATCATGTACATCTCATTGGTGGTGTGGTCCTTGCTCATGAATTGGTTTGTCAGGTCTCACGTCTCTGTGTTTCTCGTGTGTTCCCTGGTCCTGTCTTCCTGTTATTGCTGGTTTGAACTTTGTTTGCTTGTAGATTACTCCTGTCTTGTTGCCAGCCTTCTGGCCTACCTTGTGTTTTGGATTTTTAGCATTTTGGACTTTGGATTTTATGGACTATAGCTTTGGCTGCATTAAAGCTATAACTTTGTGTTCTGTCACCTGCCTGTGTCGGCTGTGTGTGTCTTACACCTGGGTTCATTTTTTGCAAAATCTTGATGAAGGCAAAATTATAAATTGTTTTTTGTTTTGTTTTGTTTTTCAAATTTGACTGTTGGGAAGTAAATTGAATTTGACTGTCCTTATTGAGACCTTTTCACAGTGAGCAATGTACACGACATAAAGGAAATTTAATTTAGAAAATGTTTGACATCATGCTTATCATCTGAGAATGGTATTTAAGTTCAACAGCTCTCAAATGATCACTTTCAAGGGATTAGAATTGAATTCAGATCTAACAGACTGTATAATCATTGCACTTGAAAAGGAAGAATTAAGAAGTGGCTCTGTATCAAAAAACTCTCCAGTCATGTGTCAACTTCTTCTAAACTCAGATTCTTTTCTCATGACGTTGTCGTCTGACCTTGGAACCTTTTATTCTATCCACCGGGCTGGCCTTGGCGTTTATCTCTGCTGTTACACTCCCTTTCACCTCTGTCGTTTGTTTTGTTACTCTTCAATCAGGCTTCTGTGTCTTTTCTGTGACTATTCAGACAAGCTGACTTTATTGGAAAGTCAGATCAACTTCAATGAATGTGCATTAATTACAAGACCTATCTATTTTCATTGTTTAAGATGAGGATCCACCCTCCCATGAAGATTCTGGCGTCTCACCGCTGTGTTCCTGCCAGGCAACAAAAAGCTGTGAGATTGACATTGCTGACATTGAACTAGAGCAGGTAAACTGAGCCATCCAAGTGGATTTGTACTGTTTGGCTAGCTGTGTGCAAAATATCAGTGAATTATACAGTCAGGTGATCTTTCTATAGATTTATCTATCTATGTACTGATATTTTACCTAAATGTTCATACCTTTCTCAGATTGTGGGCCAAGGGAATTTTGCAACTGTCTGGAAGGGGAAATACCAGGGATCCATGGTGGCAGTGAAGGTTTTCCATGCAGGCTGGAAACATAAATTTACTGCAGAGAAGGAGATTTATGAGCTGCCGCTAATGAAGCATGCTGGGATTGTCCGTTTCCTCGGCACTGGGAAGAAACCGGATGGAGACAATTGGCTTATTGTCCTGCAATATGCTGAATATGTGAGTGGCACTGAGTGGTTAAGGAGGAAAAGAAGAAACAGATCAAAAGGATTTTATAGGCAACTGAAAACATGTAAGATTTCACTACTACTGAATTGCATTTGCGTTTCCTTTAGCATTTCTTTCAGCAGGAGGGAGGTGGACACATATACACTTAGATTACAGTTTTGTATAACTGATGTCAAAGTTGCTGAACACTTTACACTCTTTATTGTTAATGTGCTTGGACCTAAATAGTTACCTTCCCTTTGATTTCAGGGTACTCTCCACCCTTTTCTGCGTGACAACACCAGCAACTGGATGTCGTCACTGAAGTTGTGCCAGTCTTTATCGCAGGGGCTCGCCTATCTCCACTCTGACATCCGCAGGCATGGTATTGGCCAAAATATGATTGTGAATGAATGCCTGTGTGTATATCTGAGCCTACTTATGAAGAAAGCATTCCTGTAGTGGCATGTGGGTATATGAGCACATGGTAGCTAAAATGGCAAATGTGACTTATAATTAAAGAATGTAATTGAGCTGTTCATATAGAATGCAATAAAGTGAGTATTTTTCTACTACTAACAAGTGTGTCTTTTCCTACAGATGTGCATAAACCTTACGTGGCCCACAGAGACTTGAGCAGCTCAAATGTGCTTGTGAAAGCCGACGGTACCTGTGCCCTGTGTGATTTCGGATGCTCCACCATCCTGCGTTCTTCTTCAGGACATTGCTACAGGCAGAACAACACAACAAACATGGAGGTGAATTAAAACCTACACAATGCCAACGTCCAACACATGCCAAAACAACCAGTCCACATTTCTATCCATCTGCAGAGTCATGCTCAGCTGGGCACACTGCGCTACATGTCCCCTGAGGTCCTGGAAGGCTCTATAAACCTGAAAAACACCTGGTCTCTCATGCAGGCGGACATGTATGCCTTGGCACTTCTGCTCTGGGAGATCTGGATGCGCTGCTCGGATTTATTTAAAGGTAAAATTCTTTGATCAGATACATGCATACAAAACAAACAGATATGGTAACTAAAATAGACTTTAGAAAATAGAAAATATTTATTTAAGGGGCAGGCATAGACAACTTTACAACTTTACCCCCTCCCAAGGTTTCCCTGTGGTATTACTGTTGGCGCCGCCGTCGAAAGACAGTGTTAGTAGCATGGCCACCACTAGCAACCTGGCTACTCTCCAAAGTAAAAAAAAACCCACAACAATTCTCAAATTACCTACAAAGTGTGATCTCAGGGTTGCGAAAAGGCCGAGCGAAACACATGGTTGTATTAATTAGTAGATATGGCAAGGGGATATATATCAGCGGCGGAAGACAGGTTGACACATCAGAGCACTCTCAATTACGTGAATATCTGTCTTGTTTTACCTCAGTTTCTATCACTCTTCCTCTTTTCCTTCTTGGCCTAGAATATTCCAGTTCTCCCGCTGTGACTTGGGGATAATGACCTGTAAAACCGTCAGATTCGCTCTGTGCTTAATTACCAGAAGGTGTTCGCTTAAATAACCAGGTGCAGCGCAGCGGAGAATCCAACAAAGTCACATTCCCCAATACAGATCCACTTAAAAAAAAACAAAAAAACAGAGAAAATCAGCAAACAATAGCCAACAGCCATGACAATTCTACTGTATAAAACCATAAACCTACATTAACATTTACCAAAAGACAATAAGATACAAAATAATAATAATGATAATTGTATCAGAATAAAAAATCAGGTGAGCAATCAGTATTTACCTCAGAATGATGAGTAGAAGCCAAAAAGCTGTCTATTGCCAGTTTAACCAGATAACAGAATGGAGGCTAAAATAAGCTAAGAACAGAGAAAAGTCTGAAAACCAATTACAATACTAAGAACTAAGCTGAGCTAAAAACAAACTGAGAATAGATAAAGATGTTTGTCCTAAAACGTATTAACATCAGTCAACACTGTACAGATCTTCACAATTTCTGTTTTTACTTTCTTCTTGAGATTGATCTGTGTAATCAGCTGTTTTCTGTGTGCACTGCTTGGATACACTTTACTTGTGTTGTGGTACTGAAGGGATGTTAAAAGTCATACAAATGTCTCCATCTGGAGTTGTTCCAAAGCGTATGTTGCCTTATGAATCTGAGCTGGGAGCCAATGTCACCAAGGAGAGCCTCATCCTGTACGTGTGTCACATGGAGAAGAGACCTGTCGTGCCTCAACACTGGGAACTGCTACCACAGGTACTCTTAGACCAGGTGCTTCTTATTTTCACATACCAACTTTGTACTGGCTAGATAGCAATGAAAATAAGTGTAGAGGTTAGCTCATGAAGATATTAATGACAGTGGTGATATTGAGTCTGTGGATGTATTGACTAAATTCTCACAACTTTCAGGGACCTGATCTTGAGGAGATCCTGACAGACAGCTGGGATGTTGAGCCAGACGCCCGACTGACTGCTCACTGTGTTGCGGACAGATTGGTCGCTCTTCAGTCTTGTTACTCGATATGACTTTTTTTCCCTTCTTTTTTTTAACAGCTACTTTAGTTGTATTGTACATATCTGTCCTCTGCGTGTCACTACTTTTTAGCTTTTTGGTATATTTTCATCAGTTTGAATTGTATTGCATCTGGACTAGGACGTGTTTCCCTGAAAAGGAAATTATTATTTTAGAGAGTGAACACAACTGTATCACTTTACCCTCTGCAATAAATGTGTTTGTGTTCCTTTTCTGATTTTTTGTAACTGTGATAATTGCTTTTGGTTTTGTGTTTAAATATTTAGAAGAAGAAACACACAACTACTAGTTACGCTCAAGAGTTTGGTTAATTCACAGCCGTGTCATGCCAGCTTGTCAGGATGGACGGGGGATAAATAATGCTCCAAGGTGAGATTAAATTATGACTTCTCATCTCAAGATATCAGAATGAACGTTGGTTATATGGGTACCTACGAGTCTCCCCTTTTTGTGCATGTAGTATAAGTGTGTTGTTTTTGCCTATACTAAATATGGAGTATTTTAAAATGTCTGCATGCTGGGGTCACTAAATAGTCTCAGAACTGCATAAAGTGGGTATGACTGGAAAGCTCAGACTTGTGGATACAATGAGCTTATATGTATTTGTGTGCAATAAAGTCAGTCCCCATGGTTGTCATTTCATTGTAGTGTACCACTGAATAAACAAGCTGTCCAGCATAACCTGAATCTGCTGCCTGGGTGAGAGAGGGGTCTCGTGGGTTTGTAGGTTTCTGGTTTCTGAAAAGTGAATGTATTTCTGTTTAATTCTGATATAAAATTGTTAATAAGGCTTAAAATGATTGATAGAAACATTTTTTTTCTTTACTTTTTTACTTGACTTGTAATCTACATATCATTTGCACTGTTCTCTATTTGTTATTGGAGCATCTACTGAAAAGTGTCCCACAATACCTGAATTTAAAGGGCCGATATGTAGCATTTTGTAGCAATCTACATGTATTAATCACTTTATTATCAGCCACGTGAAAAATTGAAAAATGTCAAGATACAAGAATGTGAACGATTTGTTTGCGCAGGATTTCTTTGTGAAGGACTCAGGCCTGAGATCCTCAGGCAGAGGACTGTTTGTAAATCCAAGGTCATGGCAAAAAACCCACGATAGCTGCCGAAGGATATCAGGCAGATTAGAATCAGAAATTCCTTTATTAGTTCTGCCAACGGGGAAATTTGTGATTTGTGATTAGCTCTGTTTGGTCATTAAACAGTACTTTTTTTTTGTATTTTTTTTTTTTTATGTTTGTGCAATTCTTACCTCGCTTGTTTTATTATCGTATTACTGTATGAATTGTACTCTTGTACATCATTTATCTGTAATTTCTCCTGTGTTTGTGTCTTTGTAAAAAGCACTTTGTACTTTATTTGTCGAGGAGATCTCTAATGACCGGCTTCCAGCACAACACAGAGGTCCCACGGAGCCCCCTTTTTAACCTTTTTGTATTTTAAACAATAAAAAAATATTGCATTTTGATTGGAGTGGTTACTTGTATTTTGTTTTTATTCGAACAAATAAAATCCTGTGTTGTTGTTTGGCCTACATATTGTTTGTGTGAAAGTTAGTCATAGCAGTCAGGTGTGTTTGAGCGTCATGAGAAAACCTCCACCTAAAATGTTACCTGCAGTGGTTATAGGAGGAAACATCATAATTTCCATGATGATGATGATGTTTTGTGCCCCAGAAACACGTGGGTCAACTCTTCATCATCCACACAGCTCGTTGGACTGGTGTCAGTAATGTGCCGATCCTTTAACAAAGGGCGTGGCTTCCTCTGGTGCTGCTTCCGTGGAGCTCGATGCGGAAGTCAAGCAGGGGAGCTCTGAATTCCTGACAAAACCTTCTTCTTGGGCGACCCAGACCAGACCTGAGACAAGTTTACTAAGGTAAGACCACGAAATGAAAAACAGCGATTATCAACAAAATAACCCGAAACTGCAACAGTCCGAGGATTTAGACCTATATCTGCTCATTTCTGTCACCATACCTGCAGCTTAATGTGGAGATAAATAGAGAAGGTGTTGCGAAATGATTGTTGTTAGTTGAGGGATTATGTAAAAACCACAGTTTACGCACCATGTTCATGAACTCTGATAAGTGCTTTAGGTTCTATAAAGTTTTATGTTTTGTTGGTGGTTGATGTTTTTTTTTTTTTTTTGCTTTTTTTCCTGTTTTAACTTCACCTTAGAGTGTCACCTTAGGGTTTGGCTTGACTACTGAGTGTTTATTCTTTAACATTGTCTTCCTGAGTTTCCTGCTTTTGTTGTTTGTTAAACCACTTAGTTTTTAAAGGTGCTC
>OMLP01008412.1:2129-18902 GCA_900302685.1 Spondyliosoma cantharus | reverse complement strand
CACTTTACTCACCCAGACTGTTTTTAGACGGCATTAGTTTAATTGTCATCTTCATTTATTGATTTTATTTTTTATTTATATTTTTGCAATTGTTTTTTTCCCCCCTCTCTCTCTCTTTGTGTGATTTTTTAAAAAAATGTTTTATGGCTTTTTCCCCCTTTTTTGTAGTTAATCATATTGACTTTTTGTGTTTTTTGCCTTCTTGTTTTAACTTCACCTTAGAGTGTCACCTTAGGGTTTGGCTTGACTACTGAGTGTTTATTCTTTAACATTGTCTTCCTGAGTTTCCTGCTTTTGTTGTTTGTTAAACCACTTAGTTTTTAAAGGTGCTCGATAGATAAAATGTCTTCTTCTTATTATTATTAGTAGTAGTAGTACTTGAGAGACACAATGTACTTAATAGACTGAACCTGGATGTGTTTCTATATCTCACCCAATAATTCTCTTTCAACCTGTAAAATCCCAATTTGGAGCAAATCTAAAACTTGGCATTATCTAACACTTGGCATTATCCAAAATGTGGATATTCATTAAATTCAAAGCCTGTTTAATGGTGGTTATCACGTTTTCTGCTCAGTAGTGCTGAGTCGTGTCAGAGGTGGAAAAAGTACACACATTCTGTACTCAAGTAAAAGTTCTGATTCAACTTCTGGTTTACATTTGTTTTTATAACTGTAAGATGTATATTCTACGTACTTAGTCATCTTGACCTTTTGTTACAGTAAGTTACAAGAAGCAGAGAGAGAACTGCACTATTGTGCAGTGACTTGTTTGATTTGTATTGGATCAAATTCCATGTACTAAATGATATAAGATAAAGTGTTGCATCACCACCCTGTAATTTAACTTTCCTCTCACTGTTTCTTCAGGATTTCTTGAGATAACTTAAGTGTTTGACTCGTCGGGTCAAAAAGCGTAACCATGTGGCCAAATCAAGGTGAGATACCATCATACATAACCAGCATTTTATGTTCTTGCCATAGGCCTGTTTAATAATATAGGTGCTCTGAGTAATACGGTGTATGTGTGACATTATGTATATCAGGTCCTCCCCCTCCAATGGGCCCGCCAAACCCTGCCTACCCTCCTGGCTACAACCCTGCGTTTCCTACTGCACCTGCACCAGGAGCCTTCCCCCAACCTGGCCAGTACCCAGCTGGGATGAACCCAGCCATGCCACCAAATGTAGCACCAGGGACGATGCCTTACGGAGCTCCAGGACAACATCCTTATCCTATGGCTCCAGGTGGATATCCAGGAGTTCCTCCTGCAGGTGCTCACCCAGGTCCATACCCACACTCTCCAAAAGGGGGTCACAAAGGTCACCACAAAGATAAAAAAAAAGGTCACCACGGCGGGATGAATCCCATGAATCCCATGTTAGCTGGAGGAATGGCAGGAATGGGAATGGGAGTGGTCGGACATAAAGCCCACAAAAAGATGAAGAAAGCAAAGAAGGGGCACAAACATGGCAAGGTGAGTTTGGGTTTAAAGATACACCATGTGAGAGATGTTTAAAATGGCGCCTCATGCAAACTTTAGCCCACCGTCGCTCCTCAGCCACAGTGCTGCCAACACACACCTTAACCAAGCAATATAAATACAGTCATGTTGAGTGCAAAGTGCAGGGCAGCTAGAGAGGAACGTATGTCAGGAGTCAACATGATTTGTGCTCAACTTTAAGGAGAGATATAGACTTTTATAGTTAAGATTACTTATACAGCCGGGGCACACCCAGACACTAGAATGTACTTTGAACTTGACAATATTTTCCTTTTCCTTTGGAAAATCAGTTCATCAGAATGGATTTTTCTGTCAATCAGCCATTTGGTTAATAGTTTCAGCTCTACTTAAAAGTTCCCTTTTTTGTAATTTTTCTTTCACAAGAAGAATTGGAGAAACACAAGACCACCTGAAACTATTAATTCACACCGTTATCCCCTCACAGTATCAGTGGTAGTGTACATGACAGCTACAAATGTTAGCCTCGCTCTGCCAATCTGCATTTCACCATTAAGATCTTACAGTAGGATTTGAATAAATTCAGTTAAGACTGGTGTTTTCAGGAGACAGCTGAAGTTTCCATCTAACAAGGTTGCTGTGAGCACAGTGACTGTGCAGTTTTGTTGGTGTGTATTATTGTGTTGGCTTTTAAGAGAGTTAGGGCAGATGTGACCTGTTAAATAATATTATAATACATTAAGTTCTCACTTAATGTCCTACATAAAACCACGCAGCTTGACTTACGCTAAATATTTGATTAAATATTTTGATTGAGATTATCTGAAGCACTGTAGTTAAAATCAGCTTTAATATCAGTGATACAGTGACATCTAATGGCTGCTGGGAGACTCATACAAGACGCAGCAACAAGTGGATCTGTGCATTAAATGTTCTGAGGATACAACAGTATGAATAATGACTCTTTTCTGGGTAGAAGTGACCGTTTCAGACGACACCTGCACATCCAATACAAGAACTTATTTACAGTCCACTTTTTTTTTCTATTCTCAAGCTGTAATTACGCCTTTTTCATTTGTAAAAAGTATAAAAATATGAAATGTATATAATTTGACTCTGTTCCTCCACAGTCCTCCTCCAGCAGCAGCAGCAGCAGCAGCAGCAGTGACTCCGACTGAGTCCATCGCTTCAAGACAAGGCTGTCACAGAAATGCTTCTTTGCAAAAGGGCAAACCTACTATTAACAATCAACACAGAAAAAACCTACTCATCAGTTTTAACAGGACTTCTGTGAAAATGCAGTGTTTTAACATATCCTGCATTTGATCTATATACACTATAAATGTATGCACAAGCTGTGGCTGTGAACATCTGCACAGCGTTTTAGCGTGTATTGACATTCCACCATGTATTAATTTTTTTTAGTTTATGGCATTCATATCAGATGCTTCATTCACTACTAGAGTACAAACATTAATATTATTTAATAATAATTTGAAGAGGGACTGCAGCAATGTATCATTACGATTCAGTAAAAGATATTATGTAAAATATATATTTTGTCTTTACTTAGGAAGATTAACCCAAAGGTGGAGAACTATGCAGGTATAAGGTGTCCGCAGAAAAAACGTTGTTGTTCTGCATTGCTTTGTGTCTGCACTAATTGTACTTATATGTAAAGGATCTTAACTTAATTCTGCCTCAATAAATGAATGTAAATGAAAAGTCTAAGATGTATGTGTTTTCCCTTGAATGATGGAAGTTGTAAACTCCTATAAACACTTATTTCATTTAAGTTTCCAAATAAAAAAGATGCTGAAGGAAAAAGGAAAACATATTAGAAGCACGATATACCTATTTTATAATTAATTTTTAACTACATGTACATACCCCTCCTATTGGGACATTTTAAAGCGCAACAACATTTCTATTGTAAATAATAAGTGTTATTTTCAATTTGAATATGATTTCTTTATAAAGATCCTCACAACGACTAGTTGGTGGATCTGCGGATATGTGAGCTCACATACAACAGTTTCCTTTTCACTGAAATACATTCACTGAAAAGCACAGGTGTTAGTTATTAAATGAATGATGGCTGAATTTCATTTAGCTGCTTTGATCTCCTGTTATTGTCCATGCTGGATCCCTATTACACTGTCGTAGCCTACTGAATATAACAGCCAACATTAATGTTATTAGTGACACCTGTCGTTTTCCTACTATGACAAGTCAAAATGTCTAGGCTACCACTGCTGCACCAAATCTCGTTGAAGAAAACGATGTATGAGATGGACAGTCTACCTGTAGTGGGATCGATATCGTAATATCATTATCATGAATTATTTTGATAATCGTGAAGTGAAGATCTGATGTGGTGACAGCCCTAATCTAAACCTAATGCAGCTGCTCACTAAAGAAAATTTGTATTTGATTAAAAAAAAGTATAATAAAATATGTATTTAATAATATTAATATTAATGATAACAATAATAAACTTTATATCGTAATCTAAAAACAGAGCTTACATAGTGCTTTGACAAACAAGCAAAAGCAGGAAACTCAGGTCAACAGTCAAGCCGAACACAAGGACGTCTAGTCTAAGGTGAAGTTAACAGGAAGGCAGAACAGAAAATGTAGTCAATACGAGTCATTACAAGTAAAAGGAATAAAAACAATAAAACAGGCAAAAAAAAAGGAAAAGGAAGAGAGAGAAGACAAAAATTAATATATTTTTAAAAAAATGCTTAAAATGGAAAAAAAAAATCAATTAATAAAAAGGATAGAGGGTGATTAGAAGATGACATCACATTAAAGGAATTACAAACGGATACAAATTTTGTGAACAGTAAAAGGAATAAAGGACAATACATGTATTATAACAAAAAAAAGTACTAAAGGACAGAAGGAAAAAAAGACATCACAAGGCAGGAATTACAAACAGATGAATAATCTAAGAGAAGAGAAGTAGAAGGAATGAAAGATGAAAATTCAGTTAAAAACTTTACATAAAAACAAGTCTATAAAAGTTGTATTAAGAAGTGATTTAAAAGAAGTCACTGATTCTTCGAGCCGCATCTCCTCAGGTAGGTCGTCCCAGGCCCTGACAGCTAAACCGCAGTCACAATCATTGGTTTCATCACACAAGCTAAGAACACAGTTTTGAGATATTTTGGTCAGTTTCTCTGTTGTCTTTATGTGAACAAAGTTCATTAAAACTCTAGAAATCCCTGTGTGTCATCTATAGCTGTTTACATACCAGCTGATCCATGATGTAATGGATTTATGTGTGACTATGGAGTGTGAATCATAGCCTGGTTATTTCATATCAGGTGATTGTGTGTGTGTGTGTGTGCGTGTGTGTCACTGAAACACAATTTACAATGGTTGAGAGTAAACATCATCATTTCCATTATGACTATCTTTTGTACCACAGAAACTGGTGGATCAACTTCCCAGTCAAAGCTTATTGGACTGTTTCCATTACGCAAATAATGGGCGTGTCTGGTGGTAGTGGGCGTGGCTTAATCGTGCAAGTTTTTGCTGTTCCCATGCATCTCAATGCGGAAGACAGATCAGGAACTCTGTATTCCTGTCGCAACTTAACCAGACCTGAAGCAAGTCTTCTAAGGTAAGATCACGAAGTCTAATCATGGTAAAACTGGAAAACTACAAAAGTCCGATTATTCATACCTAGTTTAGATCTCTGATTTGACCCCTGTGGACTGATGTAGATTTGCATTTGTTGTGAAATGTACAGGTGAGATGAGCTGTGATGAGTAGTTATTATGTCTGAAATTAATAATGTTAGTAAGAGTTTAGTGTTAGTTTCTTTCCAAGTATTTGATCAGTTGTAATAAATATGTGCAGGTGAGGTTAATTGGAAAACTTGCTTCACTTTCAGGTGTAGCCCACCTAATGGGGTGGAAACTGATGTGCTAATGTAACTGGAAAGTGAGTTTATTTGTATGTCTCACACAATAATTCTTAATTCAATCAGTAAAAATCCCGATTTGGAGCTAAACTAAATCTCATCACATACAATACAAATGTTGTAACACCTCATATAGGCATCATGAATTCATGTTTGATCTACACAGAGTGGTGGTCATCACATTTTCTTTAAAACAATTAGTCTGTTCACTGATCAGTTGATATTTACAGTTGTCACAGGTTCTGACACTACTCGGATAAAGTTTTATATCACTGTGAGTTGAATGTCTTTGAGTATTTACCTTCTTGTGGACAAAACGAGTAATTAGTTATCTTCGTGACATGTACTGTAGAGCCAAGAGTGATAAAAGGTGTTCTAATAGTGGAAACTAGAACTGATTTACAGAAACCACAGAACTGCATTGATGGAAAGAATGTGTAGTGACTTTTTGGATTTGGATTAAAGCAAAACCCAAATACTATATCAAATAAGAAGCTCCTGAGACGATACATTTTGCTCTTTTCATGTAATGTAATTTTACCTCATTAATATTCCTTGACTATAGACTATATCAAATTATACATTTCTGCTCTTGTGTTGATATGGCAATGTATTAATTGTGTACCATTATAAATTATTGTATGGATTGAGCTTCACAGTGTGAAAATGTAAGTCTCACAAGAAAACAATGGGGCATAATTGTGATTTCAACAACATATAAAAGCACAATTACGATTATGAGCAGATTGGTTTACTGCCATTTTGTTTCACACTTCTGTGATTTAATATCACAAAAAAATGTTCTATCACAATTTCCTTCATTGTGTTGAATGACAAAAGCCATGTTGTCATTTGCTTTTTGATGATTAAATGAATTTTCAGGCAAAAAAAACACAACATATGTGTGTAATTATTAATCAGAAGTAAAGTTATTCATATTAAGGCAGTTTTGTATTTTTATTGTCTGATAGAAATAGTACAGCACGCCACAGAGCAACAGCAAATTCCGATCCAGTTGTCAGGGAGGAGAAGTTAGCAGTATGAATTTGACAGACGTGTGAGCTTCCTCTCATGTTGAACACAGTATCTGACAGTCACATTTTCAGCTGTCAGGAAGCGTTCCTCCTCATATAATGGGCACATTATGTCATAGCTGGCTGAAAATCACAGAGGTTGCTGTTATGACATTAGACAGCCATGAGGAAATGTAATATCCATATCCAACCTATCTGAACACAAACAAAAAGCTATAAGCTGGAGAGGCCTGAAGACATAATGACAGGATCTCACACCTGATTTTGACCCTCGGGTTTACTGCAGTGATTTTGCCAGATTGTAGTGCCATCTGGTCAGGGATTCAAACCAGACACATTCGAGCTACTAATTAGCTTCTATTACCCCTGTCTTAGTTGCAATCCAGAATTTCTACGAGCTCCTCCTAATATAGCAGGCTAAGACCAGCCCTGATACTGAATGGCACAAAGTTATTCTGCCTTCTTCTTCTTTTTTTATGCTTTTTAAAAAACATTTTTAAAATGTTATCCATCATTGACCTTTGCACTTTCTCACTGTTTCCTCAGGATATTGTGTTACTACTGAAGCATTTGACTGTTCAGAAAACATAACCATGTGGCCAAATCAAGGTAGGATATCAGACACACACACACACACACACACACACACACACACACACACACACACACTTCAGCATGTTCTTTAATTGGCATGTATGTTTGCTTATATGTATATCAGGTCCTCCCCCTCCAGGGCCTCCTATGTTGGGCCCACCAAACCCGGCCTTCCCTCCTAGCTACAGCCCTGCATACACATATCCTGCTGCACCAGGAGTTTTCCCACAGCCTCCACATCCAGCATACCCAGCCGCAATGAACCCCGCCATGTCCACCAATGCACCTCCAGGGGCGATGCCTTACGGAGCTCCAGGACCTTATCCGCATCCTTATCCCATGGCTCCAGCAGGATATCCAGTAGGCCCGGTCCCACCTGCAGTTGCTCGCCCGGGTTCATACCCATGTTTTCCAGGTGGGGGTCACCACGGAGGTCACCATCACCACATGGGTCATCACCGCATGGGTCATCACCACATAGGTCATCACCACATAGGTCATCACCACGCAGGTTACAACTACAGAGGTTATCATCATGGAGGGGTAAATCACTTCGGTGGAGCGTTATCCGGAGGATTGGCAGGAATAGGAATGGGGCTGCTTGGACATAAAGCCAACAAAAAGATGAGGAAGAAGATGAAGAAAGCCAACAAGTGGAAACACGGTCACTGGAAGGTGAGATTTGGTTTAAAGATAAACCCTGTAAGAGTTGTTTAAAACGGCCCCTCATGCAGGTGTCAATATTAGATAAAAAGATGAAACTTGAACCTGCCTACACTCCTCAGCTCCAGGCTCCATCAGGGCCACAAACACACACCTTCACCTACACTTTTTTTTCTAGAGGAAAAGAAGAAGATTGTAGGCAAGATTAAACCAAATGAATCCATGATCCTTTACAATCTATTACAATAAGTTAGTAGTTAATGGCCATTGAAAATAGTGAGGTGATAATAGCCTTCCTTCAGCTTCTTCTGACCCTGTCTACTTTGTGAATAATAGGAGGTCATTTTTAAACTTTCACCTCGTCAATAATGACAGATTTTGCCTTGCAAAATGCAGCTTTAAACATTTGTTGTATGTGTTTAAAAGTCAAAGGTATTAAAATATGTGTACATATGTATTTTCTCTTTTTCTTTCCAGTCCTCCAGCAGCAGCAGCAGCAGCAGCAGTGACTCAGACTGAGAGGCCACCGGCTCGTGACAAGGCTTTCACAGAAAAGCTGCTTTACTGACTATTAACAATAAACACAGAAAAGGTCATACTGATCATTTTTACAGGATTTCTTTAAAAATGTGTGGTTTTATTATATCGTGCATTGGCTCTATGTATACTAGAAATACATGCATAAGCTGTCGTTGTGTATGAATGTATTATCCTCTTACGGTGGGCTTGTGGTGTAAAAGGTTTTGTACAAACTTTGCTTTAGATGTTTGAGAAGATGTTACATTGATTTTGCAAAAGAAACATGTACATTTATTTTTTTGCGTGTTCTTTGTGGAGAATGGAGAATGTTACAGATATTTATTGTCTTTACTTTTGATGCTTCAAACACCTTCGGCAGATTAAACCTTTACATTTTTATGAAGGTTTTGAATGCAGGACTTTCACTTCAGCTCGACTGTAGAAAAACTCTACATTGTCTGCACCAACTGTTATTTAAAAAGGCTTGCATCCTGCTCAATAAACGATGTTTAAATAGACATGTGTGTCGCCCCTTTGGTAAATATTGAAGCTGTAGTACAATTGAAGCCCACTGGTGGTCATATAAATAAGTGTATTATTGAAGTTTGTTAATATGAACATATTACATATCATTCCCATTTAGAAAATAAACGTTTAAGTATATGTAAAACACGTGCTATCAGTTATTTCCAACATCCACCTCTTATCGTGATGTTGTAAAGCAGAGCACACATGTTACAATTGTACGCTAAAAGTCTTATCTGTAAATTATAATCATTTAATTTAAGATGCCATATTGCTGCATGAAGTCCCACAAATGTGCTGTGCTTTTTTTAAAAAAAAAAGTGGGCGTGGATGTGTGTCGTCCCCGGGTCAGCCCGGGATGGGGGTTTGCTTTGGGTGAAAGGGGAAAGTTCAGGGGTGATGATTTTGTTGTCTTTGTGTAAAGGAGTGGAGCTCGATCTCACATCACTCTTCCCTCTCCCCGAGTCCTTTCTAAACTCTCCCCCGGGTCTCTACCCTCCCGAACCTCTCCCCTTCTACCCTTACAACCCCAACCCTCCCCCCGGTCACTTACCAGCATACGAATCAGGTGAGTTTTAATTTGATGTTGGGTGTTTTCTGTAATTTTGTTGTGATCAGAAGTAGCGGAAAGAAATCGCGCCCAGCAGCTAGCCGCTGCCCGTGCAGCATGCTAACAGGCCGCGTGATGATGAGCACGCAGTCTCTGTACAGAAACGTTAGGCTAGCTGAGCTAGCTGAGCTAGCCGCGGGGAAGTTTGATTTTAATGTCGCGTCAAGACAGCTGTCTGCTGTTTGGTGCCCGCACTTGATCAAAGGAGGACCTAACTACCAAGCAACGAAGGTTGCAGATATTTGGTCGGCTATTAATAACGTTCACCAATCAAGCTAACTGGCTAGCTTTGCTAAGTAGCGCACGCATGCTTCATTCATTCCAAGCACGGCGAGCGACCAAAATGCTAAGTTGCTAACATACTTACAACAAGCGTTAATAGTTAAATGGACTTACTTTAAACCTAACAACACACACGAAGTAAGCAGATACATACCTGCTTTTCAAACTGAACATACTTGTGGGTGTATTTTACGTAATATAGGTCTAACTGCAGAGACGAGGGAGTAATTATCTGCACATTTGTTGATAAACTTGCTTCACAGCTAATGATGAAGTCGCTGTTAGCATACAATCATATGTTTTTCAGTTAGCCTTGCGAGGGTTTCAGTGTTAATTTACTTGTTTAAAGTCGGATAACTTGGGTCGGAGCAGCATTGAAAATAAAACACAACACACAACTATGTACGCGTGTAAGTTAGTGGCACAGTAAAAGTAGACTGAGCTGTTCGTATCACTGATCGTGGTAACGTTACGCACTAGTTTTAATAAGCATCAAGGTTAGCATAAGCTATCATACAAATGTACCAAGCTCCTCTGAATAGGTTCATTTTTATGCCTGAAAGCGTAATTCGTCTAAAGAATAACTAATTATAAACATTATATACTTGCATGTTTATTCATCATCCAACGCTATCAGCCAATGGCTGTGTGATTTAACTGAATATTGTAGTTTGATATAAAATCATTAAGATTATTGCTTAGTAAACTGGGGGTATCTGTATGAAGCAAAAGTATGGTGAGGAATGGAAATGCATAGAGTCTGCAATTTTCAAGAAATGTGAAATCTCATAAGGTCAGATCAAATTGTATATTAGCCAATGCTAGCATGTACATTACAAGAAGTGCACTGTTAAGTCACCATTGCAATTCGGTCTCCTCACTTGTCAGCCTTGCTATTTGATTTATTGTCTGTTTGTCCCTTTTTAGATCATCTCAGTGACCAAAGACCCCAGTTCTGTACGAACGACTAGGTTGCAGTTATGGACTCCGGTGTGATTGAAGGAGGGCTCAATGTCACCCTTACCATTAGGCTGCTCATGCATGGCAAGGTGAGGTCACCCATCAGCTGCTTGTGACGGCACACTAATAGACTATGACATAATTTTTATCGAAATAAAGGATCCCCCGGCATTTATAAAGGGCAGGGACTTTGATGTGATGACTGAGTAAGGCTATCGACTCGGTGATGTGATCCTGTACCTCAAAGCAAAGTATATGTGACATTGGACTGGAAAGCTGGACTAATTTTGCTAAAATATTGATATGTTCCTCTTTGCTACTACATTGCTGCTCTTTTGTTATACCCCTAATAAGCACTTGTATCCTTTCTACCTTCAAAATTGCGGAGGCGGCTCTCTTTCCTGCATTCGTCTTTGAATGATCACAGTTCAAATGATATCACTAACCATTTCTACACTTCTTTCACTTGGTAAAATGTATACCCATGAGGCATGATATTGCATTTGGTGTTTGTCAATAATACATCTGGCGTTCACTACAGCAGCATAGCCACACACTTGTTGCATGTTTAGTCCCACAATGGCCTGTTGTTATTGTCGTTTCAAATGCTGAGATGCCATGCAGCAAAAAGTGGCTGCTGACAATGTGACACTGTCGCAAGAGCTTATACTGCGGATATACAAAACTGTGACACATTCAAAAACGATCCTCCAAATCTTTACTAGCTCTTAGCATTCTAAAACAGGCCCCAGCACTAGCTAGAAACTGGCAGCCTACATTCACTGTGTGCTTGAATAGAGCTCACTGTGGTGAACAGCACCATCTTCAGTCTGTGTTGGATGAGACAAAAACAAGATCTGCCTATGATAAAGTGTTTATCTCAGTCCAAAGACCTAGAGTCCATGACTGCTGACGAATTTCTGAAGGTATTGCACCTATGCTGTAGCTAGAGAGGTTTGACGGGTCAAGCTATATGGTAGTAAAACATTAAAGGTGTTAAAAGATGATCAATCAGCCTAATAAATCTTCTTCTTGTTTTAGGAAGTCGGAAGTATTATCGGGAAGGTAAGCTGCTGCATAATTTAAGTCATTACTTGAAGTTGTCTGTTTTATGCAATCGTAAGTCTGACATTGTGATTTGTCTGCTAACAGAAAGGTGAATCTGTGAAGAAGATGAGAGAAGAGGTGAGGTCCTTCAGTTAAATGCAACAGGATGTAAAGTTGTCATTCCTGAGAGGCCACAGTTGGCAGATTTGCACAAGCGTGTTTTACCATCTGAAGTCTTCCTAATTTCATCTTTTAATTCCTTGCTCTTCTCTTTGTCTGCAGAGCGGGGCTCGCATCAACATCTCTGAGGGCAATTGTCCTGAGAGGATCATTACTTTGGCAGGTCCAACCACCGCCATCTTTAAAGCATTCTCCATGATCATTGAAAAGCTGGAAGAGGTAGGGCATAATTTATACTGACTGATGGATTTACAGGTCGTCAGTAATCAGCCCAAACAGTATCTAAGTCAACCTTTGTCTTCTTATTTTCTCTAGGACATAAGCAGCTCAATGACAAATAGCACAGCTACCAGCAAGCCCCCAGTGACCCTACGCATTGTGGTGCCTGCCAGCCAGTGTGGCTCCCTCATCGGGAAAGGTGGCTGCAAGATCAAGGAAATTCGAGAGGTATGTGTCGAGACGGTCATCTAGTATAAAACATGTAGAACAAAACCGAGCTCCGGCCCCTTCAGTATTAGCTGACGTCACCTTTTCTACCTGTGAATTTAAGTACATCAAACACTGATGGAGCACAGGTCTTGAATGCTTGTCTCACTTTACTCTGGTTGTGCGTTGAAGTCAACAGGTGCTCAGGTACAAGTGGCAGGAGACATGCTCCCCAACTCCACGGAGCGAGCCATCACCATAGCCGGAACCCCCCAGTCGATAATCGAGTGTGTGAAGCAGATCTGTGTGGTCATGCTCGAGGTAAGTGGACTCATGAACTCAATGAAGCAGATGATGTGGCAGCTGTTGGGCTTTGAATTAATGATGTGAGGAGTTATATATCCGGGCATTTTGGATGTCTTGAGCCGACATAGGACTGCAGTTTTAGCGTTTTACACATATTTAAATTACCATAAAACTATGAACAAAGTATTACACTGAAGGTACTTTGATGGATGACTTTAGTACTGGATATATTGTTCAAATTAAAAATGATTGAGCTGTAAGAAATAATTAAATCGCTTCACTTATATTCATTATAGTTTTTAAATTATGTTTATCTTTGGCTAAATGTGCAAAATGCAGCTGTGTCACATAGGAAAATATCAGCTTAAGACTCCATATTGGCACATAGAGTACTGTTGTTGGGGTTATACTTCTTGTGTTGCTACAATTAATGCTAGTATCAGTGGTGAGCTACATTTGTAGTGGTTACATGGTAACACTGGTTGTAATGTAATAACACATCCACCTGCTTTGTCTCCTGTACAGTCTCCCCCTAAAGGGGTCACTATCCCCTACAGACCCAAGCCTTCAGGATCCCCC
Source organism: Spondyliosoma cantharus (assembly GCA_900302685.1). NCBI lineage: Eukaryota > Metazoa > Chordata > Actinopteri > Spariformes > Sparidae > Spondyliosoma > Spondyliosoma cantharus. Next base: position 5,782 of record OMLP01008412.1, on the reverse strand, counting down.
GTCATCTTTGCAGGTGGACAGGTACTGATGGCACTTCAGATGGACGCAGGATCTCACCTGTTTTATTTATGATGCTTTGTTTTTTTCAGTTGTCTGTCATTTTTGCTTATACCAGCATGTGAACCATAATTGTGCTTATAATAATATTAATACTGGTATTTGATTGGCCAGGACCGTAATAGTCAAGACTAGCTGTAGAGGGTATTAAAGTTGAGCACCAGAGCTGCTTACTGTAAATGTTTGAAGGGAATACGAACAGCTCAAGTAGCCTAAGAAATTTGGCGTGGCCTGTTCACTTTATATTTCATTGTTTCAAGCAAAAAGTTTCAGAGGTGTGGTGGCCAACTATTGGTCTGAGCCAAAATGCCCTCTGAGCGTCCCTTTCCAGTTTTCCTTGATTCCACTATAATGTATCTAACGATTTCTTTTTTCCAGAAATGTGGAGACTTTGGACAAGACATGCGTGCTGATTATTCTTAAATGAGATTGGATCAGAATAGGCTTTGATGTGTTGAGTCTTCAGGAGATACTTGTATATTATGAGAGATGTAACTTGACCAATATCAAAATCAGTTGTGCGGCCTATGAAAGCTTTGTTTTCGTTTGTTTCAGGCATATGCCGTACAAGGACAGCACGCGATTCCACAGCCAGATGTAAGTGCAGTAGACGTTTTTACTTGACCACTCCCATCCATAATTACAACTGTCCTCTTCCAAAATGAGCAACCACCCACCCCCTGTTTTTTTTTTTTTTTTTCTTTCACAGCCTCTAACTGTAGCTGAACTTGCCCCTTCCTTTATTTTTGACCTACCCTTATTAGATTCTGTTACCATTTAGCGAGCAGCACTGTTAGAACTTCATGTTTGTTTAGTTCCTGAGTTGGCTGGTAGTTAGTTTTTCATTTAAACTGACATTTGTTCTCTCCACTGTTCCATGAATAATGATGTGTTCCTGCTGCTAACTCTTTCCCTTGTGTTCTGTGTTGTTGGACATACCTTGTTCATTAATCTGTCTGTCCCAGATAAACATGTGGTTTCTCTTTCCTACCTCTTCATCAGCCCTTCATTACTACTTTGTGCTTTGCTCACTGGTGTCTCGTCTCAAATAATATTATCTCTCTTTTTTTAATGAGCTTTAGAAGTTCCATCTAAAGGAACATTGGGTTTGATAGACAATGTATTATTAGTCTTTCCTGCCACTGAATACTGGCAAGAGTACCAGTCAGATATCATGTAAAATATGGTAACATTTATACAGTTTTACTTTTTTATTCTAAAGCCTTTAAGCAGTGTGATTTACCTTTTTATGTAACTAGTTTGTCATTGCTTATGGCAATTTTCACTTCCCTAAATCTTCCCTTCCAGCTATATTGGTGATAACTGGGGATGCTAATTCAAAATGCATATTGAGAGCTCCCTCCCTTGTGTATTGTGACTTTGCCCTGACCCTGAAGACTGCGAGAAATCATTACCAAGAGATGCAGCCTGCACTTTGGAGGAATGCCTTTGGGGTACCCCACATAGACAAGACCAAAAACACACTTATTGTCAGACACCAGTGATCCATGTAGAACTTTTTGAGAGGATGAACAGTATTGAGTGGCGTGTGAGTTTTCTTTGGGTAGGTTCTCTCTGTGTATATGTCTGTACTGACTGTGATGTTTTTGTTCTGTTTTTCCCTCTTCCTGTGTTTTCCCATTTCCTCCATTTCTCTCCCTGCCTTCTCTCTCACTCTCACAGTCTTCCTCTGCTGCTATCTCTCCACAGCTCACCAAGCTTCACCAGCTGGCTATGCAGCAGAGCCCCTTTCCCATCGCACCGAGCAACCAGGGATTCACTGGTACGCAGCACAAACGAGGCCCATTGGCTTTGAGACTCGTCAGCCTCAAAGTCCGAATTTGCACAAAATCATCTTGGTTGATTTTGTACTTCAAACATTTGAGGAAAAGTCTGAGTTGACATATAATGTAATCCTAACAAAACACTACAACCTCACAGCCAAGTTTTGGAAATAGAGGATGGATCTTTCTCTTAAAATTTTAACGAAGTTGGGAAATATGGAATGAGTGAAAATGTTCTATAATAAATATCACACGTCCTTTCATTCCTGTAATGAGTCTAATGTTAATTTTGAGTGTCTTTATAACTGTGATATTACTTAACCTGACTCCCTGTTTGTCAAATTCATATCTACGTCTTCAACATCAGTGCTGCTATTGGAACTTTGGGCTATTTTGAGGCTTATTGATGTTATTACCTTATGAATGAGTTATTGATAATGACATTTGATGCATGTAGATTGATTTTGCATTCTGGTCACTGTTGGTTATCATTCTTTTGTTTATTAGGGATAGATGCCTCAGCTCAAACCAGTTCTCATGAGATGACCATTCCAAATGATGTAAGTACTTCAAAAACTGATGCCTCAACTTTAACTTTGACCAATTAAAGTTGAGGCATATCTTCACACTGTCAGTTCAAATCTTAATGTTGATTATGTTGTTTGATTAGGATTAAAGCCATCAAAAAGTAAAGTTGTATATGATCACCATATGTGTATAAAATGTTTTAGCCTTGTCTGCAAGTATACAGATATTTTGCAAAACGGCAAAAGATTTTAAAAAGAAGATCGTGTGGACTTGAAAATATGTGTTTAAGCAAATATCTGTATACATATATACAAGGCCTCACTTTACCAGAGGCATCTGCTCATTATATCATTCAGAGTCTAGTTAAAAGTACCTGTTACTTAACCCTGCTGCTCTTCTCAACTACAGCTTATTGGGTGCATCATCGGCCGCCAGGGAGCCAAGATCAATGAGATCAGGCAAATGTCAGGTGCCCAGATCAAGATTGCAAATCCAGTGGATGGATCAACTGACCGCCAGGTCACCATAACAGGCTCACCTGCCAGCATCAGCCTGGCGGAGTACCTCATCAACGCAAGGTGAGATAATCAGTTAAATACTATTTCTAGCTCCCAACAGGTGATTCATTCAGTCACAGGGTTTTACAAATCAAAACACTGCAGTTTCTGTGCTACATGTACTTTCACTTTACAAATTGGTTGCTTCAGTTCAGTTTGATTTAGTCTATAAATGTAAAAATGAAGAGAATTTTCCAAATTAGAAGAATTAAATAGTTTATGTACCTACCATTATATGAAAATACCTAACGGGCCTACCTGCTGCATCAGTCGTTCTAGTTTGGGATTTGTGCTCCAACTCAAATGAGTTAATGGTATTTTTTTGGCCACTGCTCATCATTACTCTGGTATTGCTAGCTCTCTGTCAGTCTGCACTTGTTGGTGTTTTTCCCCTTATTCTACCTTTACTTTGCTCCTCATCGATTCATCACCAGAGATGTGATTTTCTTTTCTTCTGCTTTAGTTTATTTATTTATATATGTATATATATCTTTTTTTGATCGACCCATTTGTTTCTAATGAAGCTTTTTGTCTTGTGTTTTGATCACACCCCTGAGTGACTCCCCCCCCACACCTCCTTCACCCCTCTTCCTACACCTAACCCTTCCTCTTACACCTAACCCCTCCACCCCCCACCCATTGCTCACCAGCTTGCCCTGTGATCCATCCCGACTGTGTTGTCCCTCTCTCCTTGTCTCTCTTTCTACAGTGTAGAGTCCTCTAAACC
>OMLP01008409.1:41788-58631 GCA_900302685.1 Spondyliosoma cantharus | reverse complement strand
GTGGTGGGGGGGCACTGATGGAGAGGTGAGTCAGATACTGGAAGGCTGAAGGCTCCACTTATATGCAAGTTAAGTTTGGCAGAGACGGATTTGGCTGACATGATATCTTGAGGAGAACGGCGTTAAACTGTTTAAATAAAGTGAGACGCTGTTAAAATGAAAACATTCAGGAGCAATTATGACAAATTATAGTTGCACTTTATTGAAACGGATGGTTGATCCAAATTAGAACATAAATATATACCTTTGGTTATCTGTTATGTTGAAAAGCTGGTCAGAAGTTGACCAAATGACCAAAGTTACACAGCTCCAACTCTTTGATTGACAGTACTACACATTTGGTATGCCGTACGTCGTCCATGCGAATGTCATAAATAGTTCCCCGGCTTGTTTATCAGCCTATCAGCACCTGCTTTCGGACACAATATTAGATCTCGCAGACACACGGCGTCTTGGCAGTGAACGGACTACAGGCTGAGCTAAAGCCCTGTTCTGGGAATTCCACAGTTAGTGATTTCAGACTCAATAAAGGCACCATGTTTTACTTTTATCCTTGCCTGAGGAAAAGAGGGCTGACTCACCATAACGGCAAAGTTATTATTAGCGCCTCGCACGTGCGCAGGAAAAAAGCGTGTGTACGTCCATATGAGTGTGTGGAAGACAGAGAGAGGCAGGCCGAGCTCCAGCAGCAGTGGTAAGTGCATGCGGGAGCAGCATGAGGAGCTCTTATCTGCCGCCTGCCAAGCCCTGACCGGGGCCCTGACTCCTGCGCTCCCTCCCTCCTTCTGTCCCTCTCTAGCGGGGGGCTTCCCAGTAGTCTGCTACAGGCAAAGGCGGCCAGGTGAAATGAGCAATTCCCATTCAGGGACAGAAGCGCTGCGCAGACTCGCCCTGTGAAATGGCTGCTCACTTTGGCAGATCAATGCGCTCTCTTCCCCCTCGTGCGCTGCCACTGAGTGATAGCCAGGAAGAAAAAGAAGGTGGGGGGAATGAGCGTGGATGGAGAAAAAGGGAGAGGCGTTTTTTTTTGTTTTTTTTTGTACGTGTGTTTGTTTGTGTGTTTGTGCGAGCACGCAGAGGGGGTAGGGTGTTAGCAGGGCATTTAATGATATTTGCCATGGCCGCTCCAAGTGAGTGCTGTTGGAGGAAACGCTTTGCATAAACTCAAAAGACATGCAATATTGCTGTTGCCTCTTTGGAACGAAAAAGAAGGGGAAAAAAAAAAAAAAAAAATGGCGCTTCCAGTCCCACCGGATATGAGAATCTTCAGCTGCTGAACTGGAAATTCTGCCAATATGAATGATATTAGTGACAGTCACATTAACATGCTTAGTTGTGCCGAAATGAATTCCATATCTCTCCAGTCATATTAATAGCATAGGAGCAGGTTGGACGTATGGTTTCGAGGGTAAAACGGAGATGAAATGTGCATTATCTAAGCTAATTTTTTGCCAGATAATCATACAGACTCAATAACCTGTGGATTTATGTTTTCTACTGTGTGTGTACTTTGCACACCGGGCCTTCGTTCTTATGACGACACAGAATGAAATCAGGATTGTGTAAAAGCTGGTATGCCCCTGATCCCTGAGTGTTAATACTGGGAATTCACATTATAGTCCACACCTATAATTATCCTCAGTTAATCCCATCGTAATTGTTTAATTCTAATGTTGCAGAGGTGCAAGCTTTAAAAAAAATATTTGAAAGTAGAATCGTCTCCAGCATTCACACACTCTGACCACAGAGGACCCTGAACATACCGTTTGGCTCCAGATGATTTCAGCAGTGCATTCCGTTGATTAGTTATCGGTTACGTCATCGGTTCAAGCTAGCACGGGCGCCCGGTGATTCATGTTGAAATCTATTATTTAAATCTCAAAGTCGCCCTTAAATCTACCATTTGCATGATTAACGCTCTTGATATTTCACTCATCTACACAGGGAGATCAGATTGCTGTAGTGTAGTGCAAAGTGTTTGACTCTGCTCTTGGCGTATGACGGTCTTCACTGCAAGCAGTCCGTGTTGTCAATCTGTTTTTAAACGTAATACAGTGTGAATTATGAATTGCAGCAGGGTAGACTTGATTACTTTATCTGCCCACGCTATTGACCATGTTTTAAAAACCTTGGAGAAAAAAAAAAAAAAAAAAAAAAGCTATAATCTAAGTATAAAGGGTGTCTTCATAATGTGAGAAGGCTGAAAATCAGATCAGAGAATATGAGTTGCTCTTACTGCACGAGCATCGCAAATGTGAAAACCATTCAATTCTCACAGTCACAACAGTCTCTTTGTGGCCAGTCTAAATAAAAATGACTCATTTTTTGACAAAGACTGCAAACTTCTTCGATTGTGCTTCTTTGTGACTCGTGTCTATTTACCAGTCGTGCTTGCAATCTAAATTACTACGCAGCAATCGCTCCCTCTCGCTGGAAATACTCTCCGATGACTCTCATTTTCAATGCTGAGGCCTCAACAAAGGTTCTAAACACAGACCAGCACAGACCAATACACTTTCTTCAACACACAGAAAATAATCTCTATTATTATATTATTATAATATATCATTATAGTTATCAAACTAAGCATCTTGACAGCAAATGCTCAACGACTTTAAACTGGTTATCCCTTGTTTTGATCGGTTGAAAGCGATCGAGTACCATCTGTCCCTCTGTGTTTATAGGGGAACCACCCGGAACTATACTGGGTCCTTCACTTTTTTTCAATTGTAACACAGTTCATATTTCATTTGTATTGAATCAAATGTTGATGTTTTCAGTTCTTAATTCATCTTATACATCAGGAATCATCCTCCTAAGTCAGTTTTGGGGCTAAATGTGTCCACGAGACACCATACAAGTCTATATTCTCTACAAACGTCTTTTTTTTTTTTGTCGTGAAAATATTATTTTCTTAGGCAGTAGTTTCTCATGTTTTGTAGCCTATAGTATTATAGTATATTATATATTTACTGTGAGCAAAGCAAACAGCTGTGCAACTCTGTGGAGGGAGCAGATTACATTTTACAAGAAAATGAAATCATTTCATTCCCTCTTGTGAATCATGAAGGAGTAATAGTCTCCAAGCAATCCAGACCACTTCAGTTTCATTAAAGTCTGCGTGGCAAATCTATACCGACTTAAAATGACATACTGAGCAGAGTGGGGGAAAAAAAGACAATGCCTTAATAAATGACCAATGAATTAGGAAACCATTTTGGACCAGAGAGTAAAGAAGCACTTGACCTGAAGCAAAATTCTATTCTGTGTATAATACGAGCCTTTTACTGCTGTGTCAAAATTTCGGCTTAATCATTTGGTAGAACACACACTCCAATGTGGAAATTAATTTTTACACTTTTACTATTCAATTTTACAAGCTCATGAAACATTTCCCAGTGAATTCAAAAAGGACAGCTGGCTGACTTGAAGACAGGCCTTTAATGAACAGCTCATCCATTGCTTTGACAGGAAATTTAGACGCTGACCTTAAACTGAAGGATCTTTATTTCAGCGACAAATGCTGCATACAAATTGATTTAGCCTTATTGCTACTGTCACAGAGCTCCATTATTAGAAAACTAAGTCAAATTCTTTTAAACTATTTATTTCGGTCTTTCCCGTTGTTCTAAAAAAAAAAAAAAAAAGGTAATCTGTCATCTCCAAATGCTTTTCCTCCACAGTCTCTCAACAATGAAGCCCCTTAGTTCAAAATAGAGTCAGACCTATGCAGACATGACAGCGATAAAGTGCACTTGATTACACGGTTGAAAGTTAGGACGAGGAGAAGGGAAGAGCACGAGACGAGAAAACAGAAAAAGAGCACAGCCTCTCAGCTTTGATCGCGCCCAACGTCTCGAAGCGGGAAAGTCCCGCCTTGTGTGTGTTCTCGGCACAGGCAGGTGAAGGAAGGTTGAATCTTGGTCATCAGCTGTCAAGGCAGTAATGAACAGTGTTTACAAGTAATACCATGCGCTGCCACATTTCAGGGTGTGAAAATGTCAAAGTGTCCATTTTCCCCCCTGGGCTAGTCAGAAGCAACACTGTCAGGGCTCAGGCCGTAAACAATGAGAAAAAGAGAGGCAAGACAGCAACGAGGAGCTTTCTCCCTTTCACCCATTACAGTCAGAATGTCAAGCCGAGAAAAATAGAGACGCTTGCAAATGGTTGGAAAAAAAAAAAGTGGATTCCGAGTGGATTCCATTTGGCAGACACATAATGATAGCAGTTAAACAAAAGTGAGGGAAGGAAAGCAGGGGGAGGCTGATAGAGGGGCGCAGACAGACAGACAGACAGACAGACAGACAGACAGGGGATGCAGACAGACAGGCCGAGAGAGACACCTGCTGTTGCATCACCTGCTGTAATAATAGTGTTGACATTCAAATGAAAAGCTCTGACAATAGGAGCCGGCTGAGGCAGCACCCGGTATGCAAATAAAGAGAACACATCAGGAAATATTAGCTAGCGTCAGGACTTTTCATAGCAGACATTGAAAACCACTTGACCCTCTGGCATCCCACAAGTGCTTATGTACTGTGTGTGTGTGTGTGTGTGTGTGTGTGCAGGCACGTATGGTTGGCACTTTAAATGAGCTGATTTACCACTATTCATTCCATACTAACTGTGCGTCTGAAGCTATGAATAGAACTCTGCTGGCATTGTATGTTCCTCTGTACTGAATATAAATGCAGTGTACTGAAGATGATTATTTCTCTGCCTTCCAATGCAATTAGTCAAACCTGCGCACAAGTGTATAGGGTTTGTTTATCTTGATTGGCATTCCAATTCCACTCACACTTCCACTCCTTCGCTCTCCCCGTCATGGTATCTTGAATAGCCAGGTTAAACATAATTCAAAAACGGAAAAGGATCATTAGTTGGCAAATTCATTCTTGACTCTCTCTTTCATGCACCCCACATGGCCCCAAAGGGCCTATCAATCAAAATCAGATTCAGCTGATATCACATTCACCATGGCACATATTTTATTCCCTTTTAAGTGCTCAGCAGTCTTTTGTATCAATGTAGACCTGTGGTGTTTGGAGTCGAAACTTTTCATGTTTGAACTCAGTGGGCTTTGAAGGACTGCAGACATCAGCAGATCCTCGCTGATGCACAGGTCAATACCTATTATAGTAAAAGCAATAGTCAATGTGGCGCTCTCGCATTACCAGCTCTGTTTGTGGTTGCTTTCAAAAGCCGCGGCCGTCTCTACAGCGGCAAATGTGACGGTTTAACAGCACTGTGATTGTTTGTCCTGTCAGATTCTTTTTCTGTATTATGTGAGGGCAAAATAAAATTAAAAAAAAGATGAGATATCCAAAGATGAGCTTCAAGTCTCCACTATTCATAGATTCAACTCTGCTATGGCCAGCTGTTCCAAAGTCTAGATTGATTGGGTGATTGCCATCAATTCTCTTTGAAAAGGCCTGGGCACCGAGCGTTCGCTTGCCAAGTCATGACCACTTTTTTTAAAAAATCACTTCCAGAACCTCACCTTTATCACTTGCCGGTACATAATCCTATTTAACTAATTGTTCTTGGCTCCTTTCTTAACGCAGTGCTCTCGATCCACCAACACGATCATCCGCAGCCACGTTTAGTACAGTCAGACTACAGTTCTCTGCCTCTGTGAACCTCCATTAAATAACCTCTCTGTTGTTGTTCATCACCATTCCCCCATTCCATGTCATGGTGGTCACATCTGCCATTAATGTTTAAACTTATTGAAGGTCTGTTAAACCCATTTGCTTCCATTTCTAATGGACAGTTAAGACGATCACAACTGACTTTTGCAAGAATGTCACACATGGTTCACATTCAGTTGGATGCCATTCTGCAATTTGACTGACAGAAACCAAATATTTAATAAATGAGGACCTTATTTTCAGGTGATTCTAGATTAATGAAAACACGATTATGGATATTATATTCCATTCTGCCAATAGATCACAATGCTCCTTTATTAATTCATTAAGTTCTAATTCATTTAGCGTCGCCATGTTGGCTTACATCTGTGTCACAGCATGTATGTTACACCGCAGTCTCCCCAACAATCATATTCATATTGGTAAATTCTCACACTGAAAGCCATTTTTTTTCATTCCATGTTAAATCTACAGCCCAAAATTAGTATTGGCTTTTTTTTTTTTTTTTTTTCAATCATTGTAATTTTTTGTTTTAGTTGCCTGACGTTGGAGTAATTAATTATAAAAAATGCAGTGCATTAGGCATAAAAAAATCCCCATTATCATTGAATCCCGGCTTAAGCAGAATTAGCCAACACACCAGAGTTCTGTCTGTTGATACGGTTAATACGTTAAGATTGACACTAGAGTTGAAATCATTGCCATTGTGCTCGTCACTTGTTAAATCTCAGTCTTACATGGAGGGGAATTATTAAAAAAAAGAGCAGGACGGTAATATTTGAATATATCTGAATGTATTAAAGGGGAGGCAAAAAGAAAGAAAAGCAATGCTCTGATTTATACAAGGGAGCAGAGGAGTGCAGACAAGCTTGAACGACTTTAAAGTTTTCTATGGGAAATGAGATTTGGAATATGACAGAGCTCCTAATATCCTTACGCACAGCTTCCCAGCATGTATGCTAATGCCCTGTCCTGACCGCTAATACACAACAGGAAAAGTGGGCTAAATAAAATGAAGGAGGGGAAGCTGTGAAATATAATTCCGAACGCCTGTAACGACTACAGTATCAGCCGTCTAGGATCTGCACTTCTTCATTCGGATGTTCTCATTTGTATCCACACCTGTGTCATTCACAGCCTTACGTCTTAACCTAATTTCATGGTCTGCGGGTTTGGATGGATGGCTCTGCTGCGACTTGTACACCGAGGGGAGGAGAGAGAGAGAGCACCGCGAGTGTGTGTGTGTGTGTGTGGGTGTGTGCGCGCGCACGCACGCATCTGTGCAGGTGTGCACTTGCACAATAACACACAACTGTGGAGGAGCAAATGAGAGAGAGAAAGAGAGAGAGGATGCGTTGCTACAATAGCATAGAGAATTGTAGTCAGTGCCAGATATTAACCTTTTAACCTTGTACTTTTCTGTTAACAAAAATACATTAAGCTCCTCTGGATAGCTGACGGTGAATTGGGGTTTTACAGACTTCCACCGAGCGTGACTGAATGATCAGAGGTGAACCCATTTTGCAGTAATGCGCTTCAATTACAGTTGAAAAAAAAAACAAAAAAAAAAAACGTCTGCTGAAAACACACAAGTTAAAGCGACGACACATAGTGGAATTTAGCGACGGCGAATGTTATCGCCGGCCGTGATCTGAACGCTACACCGGCCACGCTCAACTGGAAAAGCTAGTGCGGGGAAAAAAACAAGACTGTCGAAAGTCTTAGAATGTGACAAAAGAGACTATGATGAGATAACCCACATTTGAAGACTACGTGTGAGTAATTCCTATTAATACTACCACAAATTGTTCGGAGAGCGTAACGCCTTAAAACCCTTTTTTTTTTTGTCAGTGCAATTGCTCAGTATCTTCTTAAGCAAAGTGTCAGCAATGCCCTTTTAGTTTGCCAGAGTCTCTTCTGGTGTAACGGCTTATTTAGCCAAACCAGGCATGACACCAATTACACTGGAGGGAAATCGATTCCAACAAAGCACTCTGCCGGGACAAACAATAAAATGATCAGAGCGACTGGATGTTTCGCTCGCGACAAGCAGCGAAATTAGTTTGTACTTTTAAACTTGGTTGTTTTTTTTTTTTAACCCAGTCGAAATCTGTAATTTCTCGAAGCTATGAGAAGCATTCTGCAGCACGACGTGAACACATGGGTGCAAAGACGGACAGAACAATAAACAACAAAGAGGAAAAGATGAAAATGCAGCAGATTGAGCAATTTTGTCGCAGCAACACGAGGACGATTAAGGGCTGCTGGCATTCCTTCATCGCACAGTTCCTTTTCCACTGAAGTCGGCAGAGTTCTAGCGGAGACGGGATTCGCGATAATTGCTTTTTTTCACACATTAATTGATAAAGCCGGTGACATTTAAAGACACTGTGGCCCAAAAATGCAGATTTACGTGCCAGTGTCCAAGCCCTCTGTTATTCTCATTAAGCGGCTATCTTCAATTGAAAAAGCTAGTGCAAGAAAACAAGGTGAGAAATGGCACGAAGCTCTATCCAAACAGCACGCGATGAGTTTGTTCTCCCCCCTTAAAACAAATATTTTCGATGTGCGTCCATGATGTAGACACACAGTGTTTTAATGTTGCCTGAACGGCTTTCGGTCGGGCAGCATTATTCCTCATTTTGTCCTTTTCATTTCATGTACTCATACTGTACATTATATATGTACACAATACACAACTAAATATCAATTAAAACACAACCTTTGTTTGGAACAATGTCTCAAAAAACCCCCGCTGCTGTATTTTATCATCTTGTACCCTGCCTCTGAGGCATTTCATTTTCTATGTTGTCGTTGTACATGTGAATTCTGAAGTTCAGAAGGGGAAGAGAAAAAAAAAAAAGCAGTCAGTCACACAGTTTGCACTAAGCTTATTTTAATTACTGTAGTATCTCACTCTTGCTCTGACGGTACAGTCCTCACTGAAATGTACAGTGCTGTGAAAGATATTAAAATCATAATGAATATGCTAATTATCCTTTTTTATGTGCAAAATTCTACAATGGTTTTATATTCTAAGGACAATAGAACCATTTTATGTAAGCTATAACAAGTGTGTGTGATTACTGATATTGAAATAATGTGTATGTGTCATACCGATCTACAATATTACTGTCTGTAATCAGTAAACCTTAACTTTAGCTCTTAACAACCATCTATGAAGTGTTAGTGAATGTCCTGCAGTTCATTTTTTAGGCGGTCTGCAGCCCTGTGCCACTCGATGTCAATCTTCATTCCTTTTCCCAGACGCTAGTCTGTCCAAGATAGATCCTTCATATGTCAGAACCACACAGACCATTTCCTGGAGTCGGCTGCGACTGTCAGGCTCCATGGACCATGAAAGCTGTATATGTGATGCCCGAAATTACCTCATCGTAGAATGCCACAGGCTCCCACATTGACGTGGTCACAACTATCCCTTCAAGAGACACTAAGGGAAGCTCGCTGACACTTTTCGGCAGTTCTTTGCCAACAAATATAGTGGGAACTATTTCACATACTCAGGCAGAAACATAAAATAAATCCATTTTACAGTATGTGGGCAGAAATTTAGTTGAGCGTGAATTATCCGGTTAATGGTGTCCGGGACATTCAATAGGTTAAATCATAGATTTTGCAACGAAGGATGATGCGTTTCTGGCGTCTCGATAAAGCACGAGGGCGGGCACAAAATGCAGAATCAAAAACACTGTAAATCTGTGTGATCCATGATGCCGGCACCCGATCTCATAATTTGTCTTCTGTCTTTACAAGAGGTGTCTTAGGCAAGAGTGGAGGAAGAAACCCAACTCTCTGTGGTACAATTATAGAAGTGCACTGCAGTCACTTAGCCCTCTAATACACGGTGTGATATTAATTACTGTTTGTAAACAATGCACTTTGCAGAGATTATTGCATGCACTCGGCGTCCTCCATTTGTGTTTGGTAATTCTCACAAGTGATTAAGTGGTGAAGCTGGGACAGCTGTTCAAGATGAGTTCATTGGCATGTTTAATTAATTGCACTTGAGATAATTATTCAATCATTACTTTGATTAATTTTCTGCGTCCCAGATAATGCATCAAACGTCTGCTTGATGTCAATAGTGTTGAAAGCGCGAGCAGAACGAGGCTAACCCTTTTTTTTGGGCGCTTGAGTTAGGGCTGGATCCTGCTTTGTGGATGAAAAATAATGCCGATGTCAGCCGGCCATGCTATGAATTCATTATTATTGCTGCATGCTTGATTTGAACAGTGCTGATGCTCACTTAACAGGCGTGTCACCAAAGTCGTCCTAACGCCCAGCACCTGTAAGGGCTGCATTATTTCCTCGTGTTTCCAGCACGTCGACAACAGTCTGTCGCTGCTCACTTTGACGTTTTGACTCGATTCAGTCTGCATTATGTTTGAAACATGCTCATTCTTCACCCCCTCAGATATGCAGGGTAGTGGCAACATCCGACTGAAGGAAAGCCAGGCAAATCGTTTGTGAGAGATCTTGTCAAACAGATTAATTCCCACCCTGGGCCTCGGGGTTCTGGACCGTTTTTCTGTCATGCTGCTTTGCCAGGCTCCCTCTTGATAATACCCCAAAGATAAAATTAATTGTGCAGGGAGATGTGGGATGGGGAGTATCTAAAAGGACCTTGAGCAACACATGAAGCTCTCTCTTTCTCTCCACTCCTCTCCATGTGAAAACACAGCAACAATCAAACCGTCAGAAGCATGACACATTGCACCAACGATCGCTAACTTTGTTAGGAAGTTTTCTGGAAGTGGGAAAATCTGAGAGAGATGCGGAGAGACAGAATCAACCCTCATGAAATATCCTTGTCTAAGAGCGTCTATGCTCAAATTACCATCAAAGTGGAATCCCTCACTTTATCAGCAGTTTACAAAGGGGGTTGGAGCGCTAATATTTGTCTACATCTGTACATTGGGTTAGATCCTCTTTCCTCTGACGCTAACAATTAAGAGCGCAAATGGACTGAAGCTGTGACAGCTGCATTAAATTCTGCACTGAGATCAGTCTGCTGAGAAATCCTAATGCAAAAAAACAATGACATCCAAGATAGTAACTCGTTGAGGCACTAGCTCAATAGTGTCAGCGAGAGGGGGTCAGACCCCACAGACCACGCCCTCTAAAAAACACGCCCACTACCATAATTTGTTAGTGGCTAAGTAAGTAGCTGCAAAGCATGCCCCCTCCAAAAGATGCCCACTTGAAGGAGGACAATATTGAAAAATTAGTTTGCCGAAGAAATAACGATAACCTAGCCTATGCGTTTGAGCCAAGGTATTTAAGCAACTATTAACCGGAAACGAAAATTAGAATAAACTATAAATTGTGGTAGCCGAACTGCTAAAAAATAAATCAAGACAAAAATGCTGAAGTGCCATTTCAAAGTTCTTCTGTGATAAGCTACACAATGTATATTAGCGTGTAGAGGGCTTTTATTGTGAAAGGTGTAAAACGGAATGAGCAGCAAATGATATGCGAGTGGAATAAAGGTTTGCTATCTTGGCTCAGAGCTGTGTGTTACGTCCGTCCTTCATGTTCATGCTGTGGCTGCGACTGAATATATTTGGATCATGTTTATTTCCCCTAAACTCTATAAATGACTACTGATGATGTAGGAAGATCTTTTAAGGGTAGGGGGGAGATTTCAACCACAACCATTGGAAATTAAACATTGGAAATAGGATCATCCTGCCACGGCAATGGATGACTGTGCAAGGTGTCATGACAAGTAATCCAGTAGTTGTTTTTTTTTTTTTATCCACGCTGCAAGCGAAGTTTAAAAACATTCCTCCTGGAAATACTGACCATTTAACGTCGCCGTGCAGCGCAGCAGTCACATGCAGTCACACTCTAAGTGAAGCAGACCTTTCCCACAACCTCTTGTCACCACAAACAGCTCAGAACATTAGCTAATCCCTGCTGTGACAGTGTGCAAGCACACAATGTGCAGTCTTTCATCACCGATGGCCTTCAAAAGCCACCAAAAGACCAATTTCACCAAGAAATTTTCCATAAAGGTCACAGCAGAAGAGCAGGTAGATTTTGGCAGCTGTACTTTCCCAACAACCCGTTGGCACCTGAGTCGCCCCTGTCACCTCCACTGACAGATGGTGTAAATGAGCCTTTATATGCTGCTGCGAATCACTGTGACACTGGAACAGAAGTGCTGCTTTTAGTACTGTCACATAGTCAAAACACATCAGCGACTGCTTCAGAGGTGGATAACGTTTGTACTACTACAAGAGCTTAAATCGGGGGTTTTGTCGGCTACTGTCTTTTTTTTTTTCGCAGTGACAAATGTAGACTCAAGTGACTCGGCTGTTGTCGTTATTTTTATGTTTGGTGTTTTTTGTAGCACATACTGAGACGTGGGTGCTGTCAAGATTTATAGTGCGGTATGAATAAGAGATGAGATCTTTGAATTGTACAGAATGCACACTGAGTTCTTTTGTGAGAGGATTCTCAGTGTTGTGGAAGCCGTAGTCCAAGAATGTGTCTGTGCTTACGGCAAACGAAATGTATGTTTGGCAGTTTCCCTGGATAGGCATTTGGATCTCATTTGAGCAAGCATTTCACACACATACTTGTGCATGTGCACAATGGTACACAACCCCCACATAGACACTCGTGGTCCCTGGGCAGCCCGCATCCAACAGTTCTGAGCTCAAATAGTCGCCACTGTCACAGTGTGACATCATCAACCAGGCTGGCAGTGTCCCAGTGGTGTCCTCCTTTGGAACCAGAGATATCCTTCAACAGAGCCCATCCTGTGACGCTGCCGTGTCACTCAGGGGCCCAGACAGGCAGTGCAGCAAGGATGACAGCCCGGGAATGAGAGCTCAAGAGCAGGTAGAAACTATTGACAGGACCCTGGGGAGCAATTATGAGTGAAGCCCAGGGGCCTGCTCAAAGGAACCTACGACTTGTTTAAGTCTATCAAAAACACAGCTCAGACCCCCATTAGGGGGCTTCAGTTCTTGGTAGTGAGCTAGTCACAAAAGTATGTTTGAAGCTCAACTGGTGACAGATTAATCACATATAAACTCCACGGGGTTGTCAAACTTAAGAGTTTAGCTCAACACTAAATTAAACTACTTGGCTTTTCTGTCAGTAAAATTGTGTCTGTCGTCATCTGCGGATCTGCGGAACAGTAAATGTAGTTACATGATTAACGAGCTGATTTTTTGCGGGCTTCTTCTCCCCTCAGCATTTGTATTCTTAAGCCTATAAAAATCCCAACAGGGATAAATTCAAAAAGCTACCGCTGACACTCAGGACATCACTCTCCATAAAATACCTGCAAATGATCAAGGCAGACAGATAATGACTTGGAAGAGGACTCGGCTTGCTGCCCTGTGACAGACATTTCCAATTAAAAAGGGTAAATAACTTGAGATTCATCTATTTCACCCTGTCCCAAGATTTATCAATGCATCGTGCTTTAAATCTGCTCACCCCTGAAATGGTAATAGCACAGATTTGGATTTCCTAGGCAAAGAAGAATGTCATATAGTTCCAATATCCTCACACTCCAATTTAAATCTCCCTGCCCCGTCTGTATTAGAGCTTTCAGGAGGCAACCCAAGCGTGGGAGAAAGCTACAGATATCAGGACAACAGCATGATATGAACAATAGCTGGGACAGAGTTTGCAGGATTTGACTCGTAAGCAGTATAAGAAGCCTGTGTCGCTGTATATTGTATATCTACAGTTGTCCACATCGGGGGAAGGGGAAAACAAAACAACGCAAAACCTTTTACCACCCACTGTTCTATGTGGAGCACTAGCAGTATGCATCCAGTCCTCACCAGAAGAGCAGCAATGACGGTTCTTTACTTTGGTGGCAGCCTCTAGTGGCCAGAGTGATTATGGCCGAAGCAAAGGAGGGTGCTAAGCCCGGTGACAGTTTGAAGAGCTAGAAAGTCTGTGGAGCAAGTAAGTTGGGGTGCATGGCTAGATCAAACACAGGGCCTTCAACCATGAGACTGGTGCCTGTGTCTGTGTAAATTACGTAGGTAGTAAATTAACCTATTACAAAGTTACTTATTTTAACCCAAACTTTGATCTTTTCCTAAACATAACCAACTTGTTTTCTTGCCTAAACCTGTGTAACTACATCAAGTACTTAACACTCATATGGTTTTGGTAAAAGGCATTTACATTTACGTTTTGGGAATCACTGGCATCAATCGAAATTCACCTTCCCACATTACCTGGCCATGACTCTCATCCCAGTGCAGGTTTCTGCCACAGCTCCACCCCAACCTCCAGCGTAACTGCTATCTTCTGGTGTGTTTGATTTAACGAAGGTCTAATATCCATTTATGTTTATGAGTCTCCAGTACGATTCTTGTTGTTGCTTAGCTTCTTCCAGAAGTTAATGAAAGAGCAATGTGTTTTTAACCAAATCTGATGGGTGTGGATTTTCTATAAATGGTTAAAAACATCACTTTAACTGTAAAGTAGAATTACCACCTTCAGGTTGCACGCCTCTGCACACCAGTCAAGTTGATGTTCCTTAGCTATAATGGCCAGAACATTTTTCACAGAGCATTATAATGTCACTGTTAAGTTGACCCTTGACTCTTTGGATATCATTTTCTCCTACTAGATATATATTTTTTAAAACCAATGTGGGCATTTGTGCTAAATTTAAATAAATCCTCTTAGTGTGTTTCGAAAATATTGCGTGGACCAGAATGGGGCGCCACGAGGTCACAGTGACCTTGATCTTTGACAACCAACGTTTAATCGGTTAACCCGTCCAAGAGAGCCCCAGAGGACATTTTTGTCAAATTTGAAGCAATTACCTCGAGGCTTTCTTGAGGTAAAGCGTTCACTAGAATGGGACGGACAGACAACCCAGAAACAGAATGCCTCCGACTTTCATTTGCTCAAGTTAGCCAAAGATCGCCTCGACCGACCCTGACCTAAATGTGGCAAAGCAGGTTGCACAGAATAACGCCACAGGTGTGATAAATTGGCTGCCTTTTGCCCAAAGTGTGCCCTTGTGCTAGTACCTGGAGCTGACTTCGAGCCCAGATGTCTGCATCCCCCCAAACTTGGCCAAATTTTGGCATCTGGTTCTTTATCAGTTCAACCAGGAGGTGCTGATATTCAGCTGCCATCAGCTCGACTTGGTTGGCTACCTGGGCTACTGTAGATTAATTCTTACATTGCCTTGTTCGATTAACTTGAGCCAACATTAACAGAACGCCGCATCATGATAGTGGGGACCATCCATTGGGGGAAAAAAAAAAAGAAATCTCCCGTTTTTTGTAAATAAAGTGACATGACTCATTAATGTGATGAATGACCATGCAATTCCCGAGGACCTCAGCATCAAACCCACAGGCCCCCCTTCAACCCCCTTCAGGCCTCTTGTGGGCCATTCCGGGTGAAAGCCGAACATTTAAACGTGTGCCTGTAAGTGCTGAGGCAAGCAGGTCTGCCGGCCAAATGGTTGCTCTTTTCAGCTGTTGAAGCTCCCAAGGACCCATTTCACTGTTAACATCAAATCATTAAATTCACCCCGTACTCAGTCACTTAGAGTTATAGAGAGATGGATAGAAAGACAAAGAGAGGGGGCAAAATGAAAGAAGAAGAAAAAAGCGTCATTGTTAGCCGTAAAGGCTAAATAGGCCACATTATTAGGTTGGAAATAAATTAAATCAAAACAGACAGTTCTCTCTGGTCTTAATTCTATACTGTCGACCACAAATGCAAATCACTAGGTGAAATTTTAGTTCATAAAAGACGGGATGAAAAAAAATATGGTTTGGCTAATGTGTCACTGTCAAAGCACAGGACTTGAGATTATCATGCTGTATTAAAAATGTAATTGCATCTTCAGTCGTGTCTGAGAATCTCTGATAGCATCGAACCTTGAATTTATATGAATCCACATTCAGCAGAAAGCTGGTTATTAAACTTTTACAGCAGACTTCTGAATGGTTCCAACCAGTTTGGTTATTCTACAGAAGCTTTTGTGATTCAGAAAAGTAGACATGATGAAACGTGTGTGCATTCATCACGCAACAAACAATAATTGTCATACAGCAACATGTAGTCCTCGGTGGTGTAGTCCTTTCGATGTGCAATCTCCCTCAGTGAAGGTAACCTCGATGTACACAAATGGGCAGTTTAACCATTGTTTGATTTCATGCCACCTCGAGCAATTACAGTCTTCAGCTGTTTCTCTCAGTACACTGAGTACATTTGGTGTTTGAAGAGAGCTCCTGCGTCTGATGCATGCTACCCCAGGGTAAAAAAAAAAAAAAGATAAGAAAAAACATCTCTCAACAATTATCACTCACGTCTTTTGCAAGATGTTTAATGAACTCGTATATGTGGAATTTGAAATGCTCAATGGAGTGGTGTGCAGACAAATATGCACTTTTAGCACTTGCATGAATGTACTTTTCTACGGTGCTACATGTTCATAGTTGCACCCAAATGTCTCTAAATATGGACGCCCCATTCTATCCCTAGGTATACTACATAACACGTTTCCTAAGTACCAATTACTTGCAATTATGTCCAAGCAGAGACTGCTCACACGTACAGTGGAATCTATTATATCTCGGCCACTTTAAAGACACTTAGAGAGGTGCTCTACCCTGGTTGCCACACGGCGACTGGTTTCTATGGGAACCAAAGTGTAACACCAGCCAGTAAAATGAGGATACAGCCGGTGTGCTCATAGGATAAGCAGTATGAGGCGAAATGGAAATCTATTAAAACTATTAAAGGTCTACAGAGAAAAGAACCAAACGATCAGTGACGAACAGAACTAGATAATGAATGGACGGAGAACGCACTTTGTTTAAAAGAAAGATGGTTGGGAGGAGAGAACGACATGGCACAGTGCACTCGAGGGGTGTTTGACTTTCCCACTTTCATTACTGTGAGCTCTGTAATCTTGATGTTCGAGGCAAGTGGAGAGATAGCAGGTGGAGGCCATCGTGTTTGAACTAGTCTTAGTCGGGTACAGTATGAACTCGCAGCCACACTGTGAGCTCAGCTGGAATCGCTAAGATGAAGCACTCTGCGCTTCTCGAGAGATGAAAGAAGTGACTTTATATCAGGTTGCCTTCTCTGTTTTCAAACCTTAGTCCTTCCTCTGGCAATCAATTTTGTAAATCGATCACCGAGATATACACCGATACACA
>OMLP01008409.1:6792-41768 GCA_900302685.1 Spondyliosoma cantharus | reverse complement strand
TTTCATAATGTTTTCTGTATTGTTTGCTGCGCTGTGAGCTGCTGAGAATTGATGCCGCCTACTGCTTATCTGGATGAACCAACTCCCAATAATTATAGTTGAGTGTAACGGTCATGAGTGGAAACATGTAATAATTTGGAAGCTTGAACAGCTGTGTCTTTGTCTATTTGTTATTTGTCCATGTGTGCATGTGCATCAAGTGTTAGCTTAGTACTGTGTGTGCGTGCGCGTGTGTGCGCGTGTGCGCCGTGAAGTTTGCGAAAGAAAAAAAGTTTAAGCTCCAGTCAGATGTCTCCCTCAAAGGAGTGTTTTTTTTCTTAGGAAAGCACCCTCCTCACCTGCGTACATGGAGTGAATAGAACACAAACCAAATGTGTCCCTCCTTATGGTAGGTCAGACAACAAGGAAGCCCAGATTTTTCCGGGGAGTTTATTACAGGGCTGAATCAAAAACTGAATTTCAACACAGTGGCATATGAAGCTTGTGCCTCAAGGGCCTGATTTCCTCGTTCTCTGGTGTTTTAACAATGAGGCTGTGCTTGACAGTCCAACTGAGGCAGCTGCGTTTAAGTGGCCCTCGAGTTCAGCCTGTTTTGTGTAACAGAGTTAAAAGCGCCGCGGAGGATTGGGTTGGAACTCATGGGTGTTTGGTTAATGAAATCAAACTCAGAAACAAACTAAAACCCGTCTTTGTCAACTTATCGATCGCTCTCTGTGCAATAAGACACAACCAGATATACAATAGAGTTCTCTGAAACTTTCATTTAGAAGCTTCTGCAGTGTAGCAGCATCGGATGGTTACATGTTGCATGCTGAAACATCAAACTCACATGCCCTGATCTATGCCAGCTACCATGCTACCCCATAGGCTATTGATCTGTGTGGTTTGGAAAGGTCATCAGTTCATGAAACTCAAAATAAAACAAGTATTTGACAACCTTGTGCAGGATGTTTCCGATGTAGCCAGTCAAAAAAAAAAAAAAGGAAATGATACAAAAAGAACAACTGCTAAGTCGATATCGGGAAGAGTTTGAAACCTACACCATTTAAATACTTCTCCAGAGTTCTTCATCACTTTGTGCCCTCATGCAAGAGATGTTAAAGGGACAGTTCGCTCCGAGATCAGTTATGCATGTTATTCCACTTACCTGTAGTACTATTAATCCATCTAGACGTGACAACTGTAGGGGTAAATGCATCGACCCATGGGCGAGATGCTTGGGCTTGTGACAGCACTAGGTGTCGTCCTCATCAGCTGATGCAATGATTGAGCAGTGGGGTGTAGTTCAGTAGGGAGAAAATATGTTCCTCCACGAAACTGAGCACAGCAACGGTCTGTGGATTATCATGAGTAACCAGGTCCTGATTTCTAGAAAGATACATTGCTGTTGATTTCTTCAAATTTAAACTTCCTGCCGCTTTGAGCGCCGCAAGCCGAGGGCAATCTAGCTCAATTATATTTGAGAGAAGGCAGACAGCTCTATGGCCGATATCTCCAAAACTCAGCAACTGACATCAAAACAATCATGATGGACAAATAGCACAACTGGTAAGAGGAAAAATATGGATTATTTATTTTGGTGGGAACCTTCCCTTGACTAGTAGTCAACATGGGACCATTATTTTGGGGACACAGGTTTGAATCTGATAAAGGAGGATTACATGTTTTCCTACAAATATGACATTTTATCGTGAATGATTTTTGCAGAGGGAATAGAAAATAATTATCAACAGATACTGCACAAAGGATGTTCTCAGAATCATTACTTGAATGCCCATCGTCATGACAACAAACAGTGGGCTAGAGTTTGGTCAGAATCAATAAGTATGCTGGAATATCGTGTGACAATAACGGACAAAACCATCCTCCAACTTTCGATAGTCCCACTTTAGTTCGGCTTCTGTTCCAGCCGTGTGAAATCAGACGCTCACCTGTATTCCCGCCGCGACCAAACCGCCGCCACAGACGGGATGATCCTCTTAGCGCCTTCGCAATCTGGGACACTATTCCCACTACTTACTTTTGCCAATTTGCTCCTGGGAGCCCCTGAGTCCTTGTCTTCATTAAGGGAGTTCCTCATTGATCAATCACTGTCAGAGGAGTTGCTCTGTAATTGCACTGCGGCCTAATCATGACTGACGTCTCGCCCCTCCCCCGCTCTGTCACAGGTCTCAGGAGAGAGAATGTTCCATGACTTTCACACCTTCGACCTCAAGGTAAGCCTCTCTGAGGATTTGACTTCCCTCTCTGTGGTTTATCTTTCGAGCTGTGTGGTTTTATAATGGATATTATAAGTCAAATTTGGATATTGGCGGAGGTGATGAGGACAGGTAAGTTAAGATCGGTGATGTGAGATGGACATTTTGAAAATGTAGGAGCCTCAATGACATCACTGCTGTATTTTTGTCCCTCATTATATTCTGAAGTTGCACGATGCTCTCAAACAACAATATGCTCGGGTTCCAGTTGCAGCCTGCAGTTCCCGGCTTGAGTTATTAATATTCATCAATCATGCCACATTTTTCATGGTGCACTGATTGATATTTGCTGTAGGACTTGCACTCTGTTTGTCACAGTCAGTGAATAGGCCCTTACATCTGTCAAATGTATTACAGCAAGTGTAAGACAAAACACGAGTCACAACTGCAACAAATTTAACAGCCCTTGACATCTTTACTGAGGCACACAGCTACTGTGTTCCACAAGCAAACGGCCTCAGAAACATGCAGTTGCCTATATAACAAATTAAATGTTTTGTTTTATCACCCTTGTTAAAACTAATGACTGTCTGATGTTGTTTTGTTGTTACCTGCATAAAACTACATTTGCAAAGTTCCCTAATCCCCTTTGCTAAACTTTCCTTTGACAATTTTTGACATTTTGACAGCGCACGACACAAAATACGCACATATTAAATATATACTTGTTGCCTTGAAACCTACTAATTCATATTGGGTCTAAATGTTAGCTTCAGCCTTGTTTTGCACAACATGTTGACACTGACGGACAGCCACAGTGGCCCACCCAGCTCCATCGTCCGGCTAAATGCGTTTGCTCGTTGTTATTGAGACGGTGTGACAGATGGGATCATGAGGGCGTTATAAGGAAATAATATAATGTTCAACTCGCAACATCCTTCTCTCTGATGCCCTCACCTCGAAAGGGTCACGTACAACAGCACGTAGCACATCAGGTTTTCATGTTGAGAGAAAACCAACCATTGACTGGAAAATTGGCCTGAAAAAATATATATATTTGCGTGGCTGATATTTTACGGCCATCATCGGAACGTTCGCGGTGGTGCCACATTAAGTTTTAGAACCTTAAGTTAACAAAATATGTAAAAAAAATAATAAAAATAAAAGCATTTCTGCAGGATTTGCTGGGATTGTTGAGTCAAAGACCTCTGGACAGAAACTCTCCATCCTGCTCTGTGTTTAGCTGTTCGCTCTTTTGGCTCTGTTAGCTGTCAGCAATTACCTCCATAGCTGTTTGCTCATTTCCTCGACACCACTGGACTCTGCTTCCCACCAGCTGCTAACAGCTAACCGCTAACTGTCTCTCCTGCCGATTTCAGTGCAGATTCGTTGTAAACAATGCAGCAACATTAGGATGCATCCCCGGACAATATGCATGCTACGTTCTCGCTCATTTCATCGTATTTTTTTGTAGGTCTTATGCTATGACTGGTAAATTGGTCACATGTGTGCATTTGTTGTTACAGACATTCAAACTACAGCGTAGTAGTGTCAATCAGTCCAATATGTTGCAGACTGGTTCAGTT
This sequence comes from Spondyliosoma cantharus, assembly GCA_900302685.1. Taxonomy (NCBI): domain Eukaryota; kingdom Metazoa; phylum Chordata; class Actinopteri; order Spariformes; family Sparidae; genus Spondyliosoma; species Spondyliosoma cantharus. Next base: position 37,984 of record OMLP01008409.1, on the reverse strand, counting down.
ATACAGTTGGAAATCCAAATGTCGGTATAGTTTTGCCTTTGTTCTGATCTCAAAATATTCTTCTAACTCCTTTCCAGAGGAGAACGGCTTTGAACAATAGTAGTATCAATACATTAATAGAGCCAAATGCAACAGTGAGAGCTTGGATTCGAGCCAGCACATGCTCATAAAATGATTTTACGACCATTTACTTTGAATATCATCCATGTGAGACGGATAATCTGCTGCAGTGCTCCACAAAGAGAAGCTTTGTTAAGCTATAAACTGCACAATACGTATGATTCCTTTCAAACAATACGACTGAGGTGATGATGATTATCTGGTCATGGGACGTAAACAAAAAGACCCAGGAGGTTTTTTTTTTTCTCATGATCCACGCCTTAGCCACAAAATGTAAAGGAGAACGACATTGAAATCTTCCTGCTCACAGTAAACTTTTCACAGCTGCGGCTCCGTCAGAAAGGCGGCAAGCGAGTTTGCCATCAGCTCCTAAATCTGCGGTGTCACACCGAGGCACACATCTCGGGAGAACAAATTGGAAAAGATGCAAAATGATGTAAAAAAAAAAATAGATCAAGAGCAATTTTCTGGATTTCAACTGATATCTCTGCCATGATATTAGACCCACTAGGATGCAAAAGTTCTGAAAACTCGATGTGATTTTATAAAATGACTCGTCTGTGTCCCACTTTTGTCAGTGATTGCGCCGAATTAAGTACCGTGTTGATGTAAACACGGTAAAAATCTGCTCACAACACATTTATATTCCCTTATTTTTGTAATATTTTGATTTTTACATTCCTGTTAGTAGCTTACGAGGTGTTTTTTTTTTTTTTTTTTCCCCCACATGCACGTTCGCAGCCCGATCTGTCATCTCCGAGAGAGGGCATGGACACAATTGCAAATACCCCCTCCCAGTATGCTAATGCTTTATCCCGTGCCGTATTTCATGCAAATGCCTTTCATCGCATATTTTCAAATGCCATTTATATGACAGCTGTAGCACAAGCATCCATAATGTTTTGACTAGCGGGGGGAAATGCAACATGGATTTCAGTCATTGTGAATTCTGCCCACAGTCAGGAAAGCTGAACTTACAGAACATGATTGTTTTATAAAGGATCGTATTAAAATTGCATTTTCTGCTTTCGGATCTCATGGCGACATCTCAGTGTGACTTATATGTTTGTATGTTTCGCCAAAGACAGGTGGAAAGAGTCGGTCAAGTAGAAAAATAGCTATAACTACACATAGTTACACAATTGTTTGTCTATACTTGGTACGATTGACTCCATTTTTAGAGTAGAGTATTGGTGGTCCGTTTGCGAAATCCACGTTCAACTTCAACAAAACTAAAGTAAAAAGTGTGGTCTTTCCCTGCCAGCCTATGAGACACCTTGGCATTTACTCAGCCTGCTATGTCATTGTCTGCTATACCGTTCGGGTCCGTGATCTAAGAGGAAAGTTTTAAAATTAAAATGTAATCAGCACAATCACCACAAGCAATCAGTTCCTCTTCATTTCACCTGATCGAGCCCCCCTGCTAAAACGGGTCTGTTAAATAGAGCATCTTATCAGGCCTGGATTAAGTTTTGACTTTGATTAACATCTGTAGTCGCAGTTTAGAATGTCAAAGTTCAAGTTTGGGGAAAATAGAGTTTTTAAAAATGCGGAAAAGCAACAGGTGTCATTATCAAGGGAGAGCTCTTTACTCTGGCACAGGCTTTTGGCCTTTACATTTCTGTATACGTTTTAACAATAGGCCGTCTTTTCTCATTCTAAACAGCATGAAATCATCTAAAAACCTCTTCGCTTTCATATTCACTTTCCTGCCAAGAGAAGATGATGCCTGTGCAGTTATTACGAACCCGAAGCCAGAGGCGGGTTAGCTTAGCTTAGCAAATAAAAAAAATAATTAAAAAAACTAGAAATGTGGGAAAAAAGTCTGGCTAGTCTTGGCTCTGGAGTCTACAAGCTCTATAGCTCAGTGATGAAGATATTATATGCTGTTTGTTTAATTTGCACAAAAACTGAAGTGGAACTGTGCGTTCAGACAGAATGCAAAGTGAATTGTACAGGCAGTGTGATTACATACAAAGTCAACATGCACACATTATTGGACGCTAATCTGCCCAGGGCAAGGCGAGCTGATGGAAATTGTTCCGACGCGTTTGAGGCGAAAAATTTACACTAATGCCAGAGTTTCATGAAACGGCTTCATAAACATACAGAAACTGGAGGGAAAAGGAGAAACCCACACGTTTGGTGTTCACAGCTAATGTCTGTAGTTGGAACATTGGCTATTTGGGACAAATAAACACAAACAGTCCAACTTCGGTTTGTTTTGGAGGCATCTGGTCCCTGCCGGATACAAAGTGTTAATCAATATGCTTTAGAGGCGCTCATCAAACAGATTGGTATTGAATAGAGTGGTAGAATGTGTTTCCATCAAAGCAGAGCCAGGCTACTTATTTTCTCGAGTTTTTTTTTGTCTTTCCTAATCTGCATGTTTACCATAAAATAGACATGAGATCAGTTTTCTGATGCAAGTCTCAGCAAAAAAAAAAAAAAAAAAAAAAATCTACTGCTTTAACATCCACATAGACAATGTGATTTACTTCCAATCACAGATTAAAATTCATTTGTTCCTATAAAGTTGTCAAGGGAAGAGCCCGGGACAATTTATGCGTGTAGCAGCAGAGAGCGCGCCGCCGTGCTGGGAACAAATGGCTTCAAGAGGCCAACACACTGTGACGCAAACCGCACAGGTGCAGTCGCAGGTGCTCGGTGCCACCTGCACACCTTACAAGAAGAAGAGTGACAGAATCACAGAGAACAACACACCGCATTTGTATTGAACAGGGTTTTTTGCAGCGTCGGTGGCAAACCTGCCATGAAATGAATTCTCCTTTTACCAGAGACTTACATTTGTGAGCAATTTGTTATTTGAGACCGTAAACTCGTCCGCATTGTTTGTCCACACTGCTTCAGTGGGACATGGATTTAATTGTCTATTTTGTATTGGCTGCAGGAGTTTTGCCATTTTTGATAGCATTGTTTAATGAATGAATCACAGAGTGCTAAATATCGCTTTCCTATTTTTTCTGGGTAATTGTTTTTAGATAAACAGTGCTGATACGGCGTGGCAAGGCAATCAACTCAGAGAAAAGACTCGATTCGAGTGATTTGCGGGAATTAAAGCGCATCAAAGTACTGTATTTGCCGTCATCCGAAGTTCATTACGATATGCACAAGAAGCGGGCTGCTGACTGACCAACTGTAAGCGTTTTGCGAATTTCAGTGCAACTACAGCCGAGCTCATTTGAGGGAAAAGCAAACCAAGCACATAGAGGCGGCATCCAGACATAATAAAGTGTCGCCCTGTTCACAGAGGCGCGGAGAGCTGAGAAACACCTCCCCAGTAACATCCTCAGACGCATCTGTGCCCATGCCCCTTAAATAATGTTTCTTTTGCGAAGGAAATAGGTCAGCCGTGAATACCTGGCTCCTTCCATCTCAAAAAATCCTCCAACACACTTAATTAGGAGTCTAACTATGTGGATTTATTGAGTGTGAATTGAAAAATGTTAGCTTTTTTGGGTTGTTCTGGGCTGTTTTTTCATGAGCTGTTGGACTTGTATGTTGAGGAAGGGCATTTGATTTTTCTGTGAATCTTTAAATTTGTAGAGGCAGCTTCATTAGGAACTGTAAAGGCACAATAATGCCAACTCGGCCCACATTTAGACCCTGCCAACTTGGCCTTCATTTAGACACCGAATCATTCAGATTGTACCGCCGTGATTGCTTAATTAAATGCTCGGCTGTGTAATGACTTTGCTTGAAAGGGAATTAAATGTCTAAATGCTGCAGAATCCGCGTCGAGATGAACAGAAATCAATGGGACATAGTGCTGGAACCCAAGGTGTTTTCCGACTTGTTTAGGGTGAACGTTTTGTATTGATGCCGTCCCTCAGTCAGTGAGTCAAAGGCTCATTCCTCTCGGTCCAAAGCATTGATTAGTGGCGTACAAACAGTCTGCTTACTTTGTGCTTTCTGTAGAGGTCTAGGGAGAGAGTTTACAATGCCTTACAAGTCAGCAGTGTATGTAAGGCTGCCTTTATACTTAATGAGGTTAAACTACTGACAGCATCAACTATTGTGAGGAAGTTAAGAGGCTTTGAATGCATGGTGAAACCGAATTCACATTCACATTGAAGTCCAATTTTAAAACACTATTCATTATGGATGGGTGGAAGGCGATGCAGGTATTTTTGCTCAACCACTCTGGTGTGTGCAGACATATCTCGATATCTGCTGAACGGATGGGCACAAAATGAATCCTCATTGCTGTGGTGATCCATTGGCTTTCCTTCAGCATCACCATGAGGTTCGTAAGTTTCTACCAGCCTTACCGATACCTTTCGTTTAGTGCTAGCTTGCATTTGTTCGCATGCTAGCACGCTAATCGAAGATGGAAAACATGTTGACCTGCTAAACCTTAGCATGTTAAGCACTGCTGTGCTGCCTACATGAATTCTCACAGAGCTGCTTGCGTGGCTGTAGACTTGTTACTGATTCTCTACACATCCTCAGTATAGATCCAGCTCCAATGATGAATTGGAGTTTACAGTGCGTATACGTCCTTGCTGACCAATAAATGCCGGCAAAAGCATGGCGAGATGTTTTTTTTTTTTTTCAAAACAACTTTCACGGCCCAAAATTATCAGTCTTCCAGCATATTTTCAGTGTTTTACCATGAAAGCCTAAAGGCAAACATTAAAATCCAACCCACATGGAAATGGTTCTTGAAAGGAGTGCAAACCAACTAATCTCACAAACATTTGATTGAACCAAAGACCTTTAGAAACCGCCGAAGCTGGGACAGGCAAACAACTCCTAAAATGACAACCGATTATCAAACTGCCTCTGGCTTGAGACACTGTAATCCCCCAGATGTTTGCAGTCTATGAAATACGAGAGTCTGAATTAGATCTCTCAAACAATGTCAGCTTGTCTGCATCTATAAACCCTCAGCATTTAAGTCACAAAATTAAGTTGACCCCGTCGGAAAGCTTAAGGACATGTAACAAAGCCCCCGGCGGTCTTATTGCTTCATCTGCTTTCGTCTCATCTCCTCTGTGTAATAAGTTCCCACTCTAGCAAGACCACTGGGGCTAATAAGGGTTTTATCTGCTTTTGATATTAGATATTAACACCTCATCAAAGTTAAGCCAGCGGTAGGCTCTCGTCCTCCCTCCAAATTTACATTAGCCTAACAATGTCTCAAACAGAAATCTTATCAAATTCAAATTAAGGGCGAGTTGAATAGCCAGAAGGACGACGCTGCCCATCACTCAAAGAACATGTAATTTGGTTCTGCTGCAAAGAACACAAACTGGCTTTTGTGAATCTCTGAGCTCATAGTTTTCATGCAACAGTGTTCATCCTGAGTCAAAACGGAGCAAATGTGTGGCATGCGAATGACAAATCTTTAGCTACTGGGTATGAAAATAGGTCTGAGTGACACAATCAGGATTTGCTGTTTTTTAAAAAAAAAAAAACTCTATAAATAGAGGTTCTAGTCAGCCAGTCTTGATCTTTACCTCAGGGGAAAAAACGCTTGTATCACGTTTTTATTTGGTTGTTTTCATCAGATACTCAATGCGGACTGTAACCCCGTGGTTAGCTGCAGTCATCTCTGAACTTGAATTAAACGCACATCAAAACTCACATTAGACGTTAATCATTAATGATTAACGGTGGGAAAAAGCTGACACTCGTGCTGCTATAAAAGAGCACGTCGATGTTGTTTTAAGTGTCTGGCTTATTTTAGAAGTCTTATTCCTTCGAAAAAATTCTCAAGGTAAATCCTGTATCTAGAGCGGGAGTGCAAAGGTTTCAGACTTCTTATCATCCCTTGTGGCATCCTTTGTCAGGTTGTGTGAAAAAAAAAAATGAAATATTAACTGGAAAATATAGCTCGGAGAGATAGAAAATAAATTACTTCAGTGTGGCAGGGAAAAGAAGATTGTGAGATTTATCAAGTCAAGATGGAAATGCCTGCTAAGTCTGTGCCCCTACCTTGAAAAATTAAAGAGAAATCAAATGCCTCAGAGTACACAGCGATTGTGATGTAAAGGCGCGCGCGTGTGTGTGTGTGTGTGTGCATACACGTTTTTTTTATCAATGATTTATTGTTGAAATGTTACTGCTTCACGTCTCCGTATGGCTGTAATGCTTTTACACGCATGTACATGTTCCACTGTAAGAGTCTTATTGTATGTGTTTTAATTCTTCGAGAGAATTAAGTCCACAATTAGCCCGCCTGTGCACTGTGACTGCATCTTTCAACACTCAACAGATTTGCTGTGAAACAGCTTGACTGGCAAAATCTATAATGGTACAGATAAGTGAACATGTTAGCTAGATAAAGGTTAAACTATCAGGGATATGTTCTCCATCCATCTAAAGCCAATTTTACACATTCAGCTCAAGCAGTAGTGGGCGAGGAAGCGAGGGGAAAAAAAAAAACCTGGCAAGTCAATATTGATTGATCTGGAGCCTTAGCAATTACCTCCATGTGCAGAAGACCATGTTAAGGTCAGTATTATCTTAGCTCATTTTATGGGTCAGCGCTCTGGCTTTAGCTGAAATAAATTAATGGGGTAAACACTTTAGCTCACCTTGATGAAATTTACAGCAAGTGTAAAAGCTTTGCATAGGCGGAGGGTGCAGTGAGGGAGAGTGACCCTTGATATTTGGCTGAACCTTCGTGCACTTAGGTGGTAAAATGCAAGTTGATGACTAACGCTGAATCCCCTGCAACTGGAAGAGTGCGATTATGTACTGTATACATAAATGTAATGAGCATATTAAATTACCACATTGTATAGACTTAAGTCATTTTGATGACCCTGTTTTGTTTTGTTTTCTGACGTAAAAAAAAAAAAAAAAAAGACAGTTATGAGGATTTTCTGGTAAATTATATTCTACAAAACTCCCCATATCTTAAAGGTTTTTAGAAATATGTGCGTGTGTGTGTTTCTGCTTCTAGGATGTGCCAAATGCAATAACCCATGTATACACAAATGCTATTATACGGCAAAGCCTGCTGGGTGTGTCAACAGCTCTTAATATATTCTGTATGTAGCTGTATGCAGCGTTCTTATATGCCTCCGGGCTGCTATCATCATTTCAAACTAGGCTAACAGCATTAACAGCCTAGTGTAAAGAACAACTATAACGCACTATATCCAATAATAACAGCAGAGTCCCCGACTTTGCATGTTGTTCCCTGGCACCTGTGTGTTTCTCACTACAGGGAACGCGGGAGCGTTATTAGTCGACCGCGGCATTCCATCAGCTTTCCGGTGTATCGGTGTTCTTCTGTGGCCGTCGGGCCGCCTCGCAAACAGCTCTGTTATATTCTTAAGCCCAAAATAAATTCAATTTCCAATGCAGTGATCTCCTTAATGAAAAGTCAATGTCCCTCACTCATTGGCGAGCTCCCACGGGGACAGTCAGAAAGATGAATTTATCAGCAGGCCAGAGACTGCGCCCTAGGGGACACCGCCCCTTATGATCAAACAGAATGCTACAGAGTGTGTCCAACCGGTCCTCCATTATTACCCAGCTTGTGCTCTTAATGTGAGCCGACGGAGGAGGGATGACAGTATTGATCTAATGAAAGTGCTATTTATATTCTCACAAATCCTCTCACCAGTGATTACAAAGGCACTCCACTACCGCGGCCGCAAGTTCCCAATTTGTTAAGTGTGCGGGGTGACAGTTTTCTGCGCAGCGTTATCTTACCATGCTTATTTCTGGAGAGAGTTCAGAATTTCCCATCAGACTGCATGCGACTGTGTCAAACATGCCCCCACTGTATCTCAAGTGCTGAATTAACATCTTTTTCTGCATTAATACTGAAACACAGACACAGTTGTACTTGCTTTTTAAACGCGTATTTAGATTTGCCATCCGAGCTCAGGTTTCTATGTGTAATTTCAGTGACAGTTGTGCATGTTTGGGCTGCATCCCGGTGAACAGTTCAGAGGTTGTTTTTTTTGATTATTAAAAACACCATGTCTTGTCAGCAGCTCACCCTGAGATAAGAGGGACATGAGGTTGTTGTCACGGCATATGGTTAACAGTACTATAGATAAGCTTTAATCCCCACCAGGCTCGATGCAATGCATAGCAAAAAGTGATGGGAGCGCGGGACATACATCAGCCAGCGAGATAAAATAGCAGCGTGTCGAAAATGACACACAGCACAGGGAAGAACGTGCAAATAGGTTGCTTACAGCGCAGACGTAATTCGTGCTCACCGCATTCATTCCATAAGTGCGGCTCCTGCGTGGCTTCCACTCGCATGACCCATGACAACAGGAGATCATGTGTAGTTTAACACGCGTGAACATTCATTCAACCCGTGGCTACAGTATTCACTCATGAATAAAACACTGAAATATGGATAATTATATTGACCTCATGTGTTTGAATGTGGACCTCCTCCCAGCAGAAAATCTCCATGTGACATCACCAGTGACTCCCACACCGTGCGGGGTGATCGCCGGATAAAAATGTACATTTCTATATCAATTCAATCTGAAATTCTGTTTAAATGGCCAATATCCAGTGCCAGTACTCTAAGACAGCCACTGCCTACAAGCAATGTGCTTGTGTACATTTCATATCTTATTAGCAATGTTAATAAAAGCTAAAGGCAATTTAGGTTATCTAATTAGAGTCAGAGCATATCCATATTTACGTTACTTTGAGTGGTAATATCTGGCAGCAAATGAGTTTATATCGATCCCAAGCTTTACTTATGGACTACAGATTGGGTTTCATAGTTATCATAATGTCCATAATATTAATTCATAACATACAAATAAAAAAATTGCAAGTAAGTAATATACAGTTGCATCTGTTCATATACAAGAGTCCACAGAAGCAACGTGTCGGCCAATTAATTTTGCAGATGGATGTAGATATAGTGTGCCAGCATCTGAAATCATAAACTGTAACTTCGCATATTTAACTTGATGTGGTGAGATTATCTTTACATCCCTCGGGAAAATGCACACCATCCATTGAGAAAGGGGTCTAATTTATTGGATCCTTCACCGATAGAGGATCTCTGCTCATCTCAGTCTCCACTGTGTGAGTCTCTCTAATGTGGCTGTACTGCCCATAAACAGACATTGAGTGATTAGCGCTGCTCTGCCATTGACATCATTTGCATTTTAATAGACCATAATTACAACTCGGGGAAAATAAATTGCAGTTTGAAGAATGTTTGAATTACTCCGACTCTCCGGCTCTCCTTGCGAGATAGCAGTGAGCATATGCAGGAGCTGCCTGGATGCTTAATACCAGGGTTCAGAAATGTAAAGTGAAGCAGGATTGCGAACTGAAAAGAGCAGGGGAAGACAATGAGGGCTGCGTTAATGTCGCCCATAGCGCTGATCAAAGTTTCTGATAGAGAATCATTTTCTATGATTCAACTGATGCAGACAGCGAACGTGCAGGTCGTCGTTCACCATTTTGTTTGAGGATGCTTCGCAATACAAATAGCCGCGTATGAACACACGTGAACTGTCTCCGGGATCAAATATGCAACCTTTCGGCTTCATAAAGTGTCTCTAATCACAAGGCCGCCCTGTAGATTCTTGAATTCTCATTAATTCCTGTGATAATTGCAGTTTGACCATTTGATACCCCCCCCCCCAGTCTGTCTTATCGCCACACCTCACCTGCTGAGATGTGACACCTTGCCGGGATTTGCCGAGGGATGTCTAACCCTGGCAGCTAAAGCCCATGTGACCCTGTAAGCAAGAGTGACAACACAATAATACTCCCCGCGCCTAATCTTTCATTGGTGGATTATCAGATTAGAGGCCCCAGTTGTTTATGGGCTCGGTGACTATCGAAAAAGTTGATCTGTCAAGTTTATCTTACACTTGTCGTATCAAGGCAGTGTTGGACCATACAGTTGGCTGTGGATGGAAGATAAGGCCGACATAGCTGAATGGAACCTCGGGAAAATGAGAAACAAGGCTTTTCTTTTTACTCCGACGACACACTTTATCTAGTTTAAGAAATGGACCCCACCAAAAGAATTACCAGTCTTTTGGATTCACTTGATTTCTTCGACCTCTTTGGCGTGACAGAGCTGCCCTTTTTCTTTTTCTTTTTTTTGTTATTTTGAAAGGAGATATCAGAAATCACCCGGCAGTTTAAGACTCTGGTTAGTGGCGTGGAATCACAAGTTTCAAAGGGGACGTAATCCATCCGCTTTCAGGCTGCCCCCTTTGTGGCATTTCAAAGACTTGAACCGATATAGGTTCCCTATCAATCTGTTGTTTTGACAAAGTTACAGGATAGAGGGAGCCCATTATTGAACCTTCTGATGTGGTTCACGAATTCGGGCAAACTGGTTTCTTTCCATTACAAAGCAGCGACTCTGAAGGTCGTGGCCTCTTCAAACGTGACTGTCAGAAGATATCTGTGAATAACAGCCAGAGATGAGATCACTATCTCTATAAATCTGGTCTTATCGGATTTGCAAGCCAAGGTGTAAATGTTTTGACATCGCGCCTGGTAGGATGGGAAGTTGAATTTCCAATTACTGGAGAGACATCCTTTACATGAGCAGAATGATAAACAAGCATAAAACCTTAATTACAGAATATTACTCAGGCTGTTCTGAGCGAATGCATACAAAGCCCCGAGTCTCCAGCTGTACGTTCAGCATAATTTATCATATTTGCAGTTACCATTACAAAAAAAGTGCTAAAAGGGGCTCTGCAGGGGCAAATTTAACCATCAGTCTTTTTGTGATTTGACACTGGAGGTAATGTTTAAATGTTTAACATTGTATTCCCTCAGACTGAGGGATTAGCAGCATTCGTCCGTGGTTGGCAATGTTGGTCGGTCAGTTGGTTGGTCGGGTGTTCCGCCTGACTGATATATACCCATGGGCTTCGCTAGTAGCACTCTCTTATTGTTGATTTGATTGGTTGAATTTTGCCCAGCTCCTTTCAGGATAAATTTGAACATCTGTGATAATCCCTTAAGTTTTCCATTTTAACATCTTCAGGTCGAAAACCTGCAAAACAAATGACATTCTCATCAGCCTCAGATGGACTTTGTTGAGCGTTAGCTGATGTCAGCATGTAAACATTACACCATACCGTTATATATATGTATATATGATGTGCCTTTAGCGTTGTAATCGGAAGCATGTTAGCAAGCTTTTATTAGCATTTATCTCCAAGCGCTGTTGTGCCTTAATACAGCCCCACAGAGGCTGTTGGCACGACTGTAGACTCTTAGTCTTGTTATTAGCATGCAGGTCTGAATACCATTGATAATGCTGGCAGCTGAACCGGTGACACATGTTTTCTCGCTTTTAGTAGAAAAGAAAACAGTTGAATTTACAGGGTATTTTGTGGCTTACCCCAGCAGAATCCTCTGACAGCTAACCTCTGCCAACTATATTCCGCATTCACTGTATTTAGTGGATCACATTCATCAAACAGTGGCTTAACTGTTTGGGGATGCATGTCATCACAGTTGTGATTCATCTAAAGCCCTTTTGAGTGTTGGGGAACTGGAAAGTGCCAGACAGTCTGAGTTTGAATTTATATGTATAAGCACTAGTCTTATGTTTTAGAATAGTACCAGCAGAACCTCCTTAAGGGATAATAATAATTTTCCTCTGCCCCATTCCCATCTTATTTATGGCACGGCACACTGGTTTGTCACTTCCAGCCAGTGTGATTATTCACCTGGCGAGCATATTATTCTAGTAAACACCACAACTATAAAAAAAAATTTCATATTTCATTCCAGGGGTTTGATGAGAATGCACTGAATCCCATTTTCCAAAATACTGGGTACTCTGTGCGACAGGAATATGGCTTCCCTGATTACATTATGCCTCTGAGCTGTGTTTAGCCAAATGTGCATGACTTGCAAGTGTAATGTACAATAGGCTGCTGCTAGTGTGTCACATTAAGAACAAAAAAAAAAAAGATGGGAAGAAGGCAGAGCATTCATCTTCACCTTTCATCAGAATATTTACATGCAGATGAAATCCTCCAAGTTGAATTTTGTCCGTCACTGGTGATGAAAACTCAGCTAAGGTCACGCCCCTGGTTACAACAAGAGCGACTGCAGGTTCTTGAAATGCCCAAGTTTTTAACATTATTCTATTCTAACTTGTGGCCTCAAAAGATTTCAGCATTTCAGATATTTGATTCGATTCCGGTGGTTCAGAGAAATGTGTTGGTTTCATGGCGTTAACTGGAAAAAGAGTTCAGCCCAGTCACAGTGGTCTTACATTTAAATGTGTTTAATGATTCTTGAAAGTCTTTTGTTAATGATGTGGTAAACAGCTACATGTCAAACACACACACACACACACACACACACACACAGAAAACCATTTTTTTATTTATTTTTTTTTAACTCAGAGAGGCTGCACCATATTTAAGAAGAAAATCATCCGTTGATGCTAAAACAAAGGGACCCGAGCCACAACGAGAGGCAGCCTGTAGCACAGATGTCCACCGCATGGAGTGGACGCAACTCATTTGTTGCACTTTGCAGTTATTTATTTATTTCCTGGGTCTGATATAGGGAAACATCTGTCACCTTTGCCTAAGTGGCTGCTTGCATGATCCATGAACGATGTTTCAGAACAAAACACCCCCATATTGTCTGGCTCTCCGGTCCTGAGCTCAGGTGCAGAATCCTGTTAGGCATTTGGAATGCCCTGCTGTTGCATTAGAGACAGGCAAGACCCAAACACCTGGAGACCCCATGTGTGCCACCAGAATTAGCGGCAGTTGCCAAGCAATCACATGGCCGTGCTTTGTTATTCAGTGACATCATACTTTCAATGGATTCTTTTTTTTTTCTTTTGTTATATTTTAAGTTAAAATTGATCAAGAGTAGATTAGCTGCTAAGTTATGAATTTAAACTTTCCCTCAAATGTATATTTAAAGATATAAAGTATTTGAGGTATGTATCAGCTAGATTCAAAAACTGGATCCAGTGAATAAACATGAGCTGGTGTTGAATAATTATTGGTTTTGTACCATTTTTTTTTTAGGACAAATAAATACACTCACTGTTTGATTTGTCCGCGCCTGCTGTGCCAATTTCCATAGTCCTTTCGTTAATGACAGTCGGCCCGACCCCAAAGTAAATTAATTAAACAGGCAAAGTGCCACATTTGAGGAACCGAATGTAATGTTCATGTCTGAAGCATTTGAAAAACCACCCCGATAAAGGATGTCAGAGTGAGGTTCTAATTCTCAGAGCCCGGCCCCCGAATAGCACCAGCAGCCATCTGTATTCTCGTTTCTGCAGCACTCACTAAATCAACACACTCGACACAAGCCTGAGGATGCCTCCGCACAATCATGCATGACAACATCAAAGCTTTTCTTTATTGCCTCTCCTCTTCATTCTTTCCCCTCCTCAGCCCCTCTTAACCACTATCTGGAACTAAAAGCAGTGGTACTACTGCAAACATTATCTTTGCGGTTAGTGCAAACACTGAGAATCCATGGCGTGACTAGTGACTAGTTTCAGTTCAAGGCTGATTTTATCATTGTACAGGTGCAAATTTGTGCGCTCGGCATACCAGGAATGGTTTGTTGCCTGATCGCTGCTCATAGATAAGAGTTCCTAACAACAAATCCTCGGTAATAGACTACTCAGCATTCTTGAGGATCTCTCCTTAATTGCCTGTCTTTGTTCCTACCTCAACATATTGACAACCGTAAATCTCGAAAATGTCGAATGAGCCAAATCCCCAGATTTCCACGAGCGAGATGTTTCAATGATAAGCTGGATCTGTCATCGGGGAGCCACTCAGCACCCACAAACAGATTGAGCAGGCACCCAAGATGGATCTGTCGACACTTCATTCTGCATATCTCTATTTAATGATATTATATTTCATTTCCCGAGCAAAGAAAACACCATTACCCGAAGCAGTGGGTTGGAACGAGCCATTCTGCAACAGATTCCAGGCCTCCTTGGTGGTACAGTAATTGAATTACAATCGCATATGACACAAAGTTTGAGAATGATTGTATTTGTTTCCATTTGTTCCTTCTATGTTACATACTAAGCTCAACTTTGCAAACTGCTAAAAACATTTAAGCCATCAGGAGCCACTGAAACAACTGTTCTAGCCTCTAACTTCTAGATGTGACCGTAGCCTTATTTTGAAAGATGTTAAACGACCTTCAGTGGACACCGCAAGCGCAGCCAGATATGCGCAGATATGGGTAAAATGATAAGAGCTGCTGTCTGTAGCGTGCTATAACTCCATCAACTTTGTAAATCAGTATAAAAAAAAAAAGCCATGGGCGGACAACCAGCAAAGAGGTCACACGGAATGTACCTCAGGCAGCATTTAGGTTGATTTCTGACGATCCATATGCCCGGACCTGTATTGATAACTGCCTAAAATGCATTCTCTGTTAACTGTGGGTTAAGTGCTTTGAAAGCGATTGGGGTTGTGAAAAGTGCGCCCAGTTGTTTTGACCACAGATTGAAAAGCAGTTATCATTTCAATGGGAGCGATATGCTCATAGGGGAGAGGACAAAGAGGTCAGCAGAAGTGGAGTAAGTGCTCCCTCAGGCACAAACACAGGGCCATTCGAAAAGGGCCCCACAGAGAGACCGGGGGAAATTGATTTCAGCTTTATTCCTGGTCAAATGCGTAACTAGACTGGGGGGTGACCCAATGGTGGACCTGTCCACTCAAATTAGGGAGCCATTTGGAAGATATGGCCACATGTGAATGGCCAATCACGCTCGATGAATATTGTACCACAATAACATTATTTCACACATCAAAACATCTAGAGGTCACCCAAAGCTCCTATTTTGTGTGCGATGATCTTTTTGTCGGGGCTGGCCCCCATTACTACTTAAGTAGTTTGCGATAAGTGCACCGTACAGTCTCCACTGGTGAAACTGAACAGTAACTCTGTAAAATGTTTCTGGGGCACTGTCATCGGCACAAATGACATAAAGACATAAAAGCTTTTGCTACCGGCTGCATGCATTTCGACAAAAGAGGGATTGGCACATATTTTTCCACATTGATAATGGACAGAGAGTGCTTAAAGCCACGCTGCGAGAAACCGAAAAGCCCCCGAAACCCGATCACCCATCATCATCCCCGTGGAAAAGACGAGAGCAGTGAGCGTAGGGAGAAAATCAGCTGTCTGACACTGGCTGAGTTGCTTTGAATGGATATTTATTCATTTAGTCAACTATTTAGTTATTCACAAGTAAAGTGGCAGCCTTTCATATTGCCTTGGATGTGACGGTAATGGTTTAATTAGTCTCAGTTTGAATATTCACACAATCATTGCTCTAGTGCATCAGTGCAACTTAGGTGAGCTAGGAGACTGAATCCCATGTACTACGGTAGCTATATTAATATGGCACGCACGCAATTTGTCATGCAATTCTTCTCTCTGGTGGTAGTAGCAGTGAGAGAAGACAGCCGTGGCTTTGTTCATGGCTTGCACAGTATGTCCTTACTGAACACATGTCTGATAACATGAGGAGCATTCAGCGACTTAAAGCCAAAAAACGTATTTTCACAGTTTTCATCGGGGCTATTTATTTGGTAGAAAGGAGCTCCAATGAAAACAGAAAGAAAAGAGATCAATTTTCAATGCCGTGAGCACAACAACTCAAATTCCATCATATTGGTGTGGCAGCAGAAATCTTACAGAGAGGTGCATTCACACCTGTTATCTGTTCAAATTATCTGCGTGGCTCATGAGAGGTTATTGAGAAAATGTGTAATTTGGCTGAGTAAAACCATTAAATGTGCACTTTATAATTATCTCCGCGAAGGAGGTTATGTTTTTCGGTTAAACTTCTCTGTCTGTCAGTAGGACCATGGCCAGATTGGAACGGGTCAAGGAAGAATCCATTAAATGTTGGACTGGATCTGAATCACAGGGTGGACACACAAATTATTATTTTTTTTCACTTTTGTTCTAGCTTTTTGAGATTTCTAATCAGTGGCTGTTCAGCAACACGACCAACGCTTAGCGAGCCGAGGTGGTAAATACAAATGTGTAGAGCCAGAAAGCGAACACGTCTAACTCTCGTCTAATTTGGAATTTATCTCGATCAAACCAAACCGGAGTTGGATGGTTGCTGGTTTGTTTCTGCACCACACGCACCTCAGCAAATATATCAGTCAGAAACACCAGTCATCATCAAAGGTCGCTGATGCATGCTAACTTCATAAAGAAAACAGTCATTATGGAGCACTCGGGGACAGAAACTGTAACTGCAACTGTAACATCACCACAACTGTAAAATGCTTTTTTGTCAAACTAAGGTGTGGCTACGTAAACACAAGTACACACATACCGTGCATCCTCTTCTCCTCTACTACACGTATCCAAATTTAAATTCTCTGCAATGAACTCCTGAGGAGAAAATAAGAATAAAATATTCAAACTTTGCCGAGATGATAAGACTTCAGCTAGGCAATACTATATTTCAACATAATTCTAATAATTTTTAAAATACATCCACACACATATATAATGGTTGGGCTTACAGATTGAATAAAAAGTGGACCCGCGGCCTTGGCGGATGTCTGCGCGCTCTGCGTGTCCTTCTAGTTCTATCCTGAGGCAATTTGTAAAACATTTGCAATTCAATCATCGCCTATCATTTTGCTCTCAATGCGGTGGCCGGTGGGAGGCCTGTGCTTATAGCAGCACATTGTGTATAGACGTGATTTATGTGCGTTTTGTTTGTTTTGCTGCTTTTACGATGGTGTGAATGCGGTTCAGTTCAGATTTCCAGCCCAAAAAAGGCACTTTTTTTCCCAACACAACCACCAAGTTCATACACTAGACTACAGTATATAAAGCAGGACAGGAGCATTGGTACGGAAAAGAGGTTTGTACCAACCATGGCTATGTTGCTTCAACACCACAGACCTCTGGGCCTCGCTGGCTGCCAAGCTGCAGTCACCCACAGAGCCGTGTGCTTATTTTCTCTGCCCTCTTCTTGACCATATGGAGCATGAGGGTCATAGGGACACAGTGTATCACAGATTTGTCTCTGTGTGAGAGTGTGCGTATACATGTGCTTGTGTATATGTATTGCCTGTTTGCAAATTGAGCCAAATCTGCTCGCTAGTGTCTGTGGATTTGGCAGCGGGGTGCATTGATTTTGTCAGCATTTGCATTTTCCTGCCAGCCAAGAATACTTTTATTAGCTCTACCAATATAGACGCAGGAAAAAAACAGTTCATAGTCTTTTTTCACATTCTGCTGTGTTGGACGTAACACAATGGCTGTGTTCTTGCCTCGGTTTATGCAGGGATTCCTTTTTTTCCCCATTCAAATTAAAAACCAAGAATCTTCAAGCCAACGCAAGCTGTTTCTATTCGAGTGAAAGATGGACTATTCTCTGCTACAAGTATAAAGACAACCCTAGATGATGAATGTAAATGCCAAAGGTCAAAGACACTTTATAGGTGCAAGATGATTAAGTGTCTTTTACTCCATTGAAGTCCGATCCGGGGTCAGCTTGTCAGAGCTGACACGGTGACATAGTAGCAACCTCTCATTTAATCACCGTATTAATTCACCCATCAACAAAGCCCTAATGACACCGCCGCTGGCCGATTAATCTCTGAATTTGATTTAGTGAGTGTCCATTCATCATAACTGACTGTTTCAGTATGCAATCAATATGGCCCTTTTAGCACTTTGGACACCTAGACCTCAAGAGGTACACAGTCATGGTGTGAAGAGTGTTGTGATAAAGTAAATGCTTGCCCAGGCCAAAGGGGGGGGGGGCACGCATCAATCATGTAGCAGTGCACGCATCAGCTGCACTTTTTCCTCAGGTTCTGTTGAGCCTCTTTGGACGAGCGGACTCATCGACACTCTCACCGACAGGGAACGTGTGTCGATCCCTCCATAACAAACGTCTTCCCTGACAACAATAACCAGGGGATACATTTGCTTTACAGATGGGGAAACGTGTAGCCCTTCCCGCTAGCGGCTCCCAGTTTACTTGTGCACCATTGTTTGTATCGCCGTATCCTGGAATAAGCTGTGTTGCTAGTGCACCTTGTCAGTATCCTTTGCATGCTCGCGCTTGGACACACTCTGGCCCATACATACACACGCCATCAAGCCGCGGGGCGAAGGCAGCTCCTGCTCACTCAAGGGGAAAGTGAACAGCTGTGCCTGTGACAGCTGGAGCAGTCATGACATCCCTTCACCAAATATCAGGGATGGCTTAGGACGCATCAGCCGAGAGGGGTCCATTTACAACCTGGACGAGACGCCGAGGCTTTAGCCCGCGACCGCGCTGAAGCGACAGAGCTCAGTTTTTCCTCCTCGCATTTGCGGTGATAATGTGAGAAGTAATGAGTTTCTCCTTGGTCTTCAGCCCATATAATAGTCCCCCATTTGCTTCAAAACAAGCCCGATGGAGCAAATTAGAAAATGTTATGCCTGTGAAAAATGAGCTGAATGCTAATGTTTATTTTTCCGAGGTCCAGTTTCAGTGATTCCCCTCATCGGATTTTCAACCAGAATCTTGTTTCACTGCTTATATTTTTCTATAGAGAACAATATGGCGGTGATTCGCTCACTCAAGACAAAAACATCTGCCAGACGCCTCAAATAAGAAAAATAAAAAGAGCTTGCGCATTCAGAATTTTAATCTGCTCCGCTAACTAACGTCGGTGCCGCGTCAATCATCTCGCCTCGTCCCGGAGATACATTAAGAATGCAAAAATGTTATCGCTCATAAACACTTTTTCTAATCACCCCGCAGTTTTGAGTTTTGTTTGAAATATTTAAAATGATGGATGTCTAAAATGTGTTAGAACCAGCCGTGTTTCTGAAGGCAGCATTAAAAAAAAAGAAATCAGTGTACTATGCAAATGAGCATAATCACCTTCAGCCCCTTTAGCACCAGACCGATTTTAATTACACCTTAATTTCATGTATAAATACCCCCTATTCAGACGAGCTGCTGCAGTAAGCCCCAGCAGAATAGACTGAGTGGGAGGACTGTATAGGTACAGATAATTACAATTCACTGTTATGGACTCTTGATTATATGAGGTGGTGGCCAACATACTGTCTTCCAAACACCGCTGAATGAACTTTATCGGGGTGATAGATGAAAGTATATCACAGCTATGACGGTGCTTGTCCTGTAAACTGCGCAGTGCTTCACACATGGCCCGGACAGCGCTGCTTTATCTTGACGATTCAGCTTGGTCGGTTCAATCGTGATTGTTGACACTCAGATAAGTCTCGCCACTTCATATAGCAAGGAGTGTATGACTGAAGGGTATATAAAACCAGAGTTATGCTCACATCGGACACCGTCACGTGGTACAGTAGGCAGCGGCATGGAGGAGCTGGATTTTCCCCTATCAGATGTTCGAAAAAGTGTTCAGTCAGTGGAATTCTGTCGAGACGGGTTTATGTGTAAAACAGACCTTTTAAAGGTTCCTTGTTTTTTTTTAATTTCCTGACTGAGGTTATTGTAAAACCAAAGACGTACGCTGGTGTTTGTGGGCACAGTTGTGTTTCCAATTAAGTGCAATTTGTCTGCGGAAGGTTTCCGTGTTTTAATCGAGTTGATAACATCAAATGATTTTACAGATTCAACCATATGTTTGCTTTTTCCTTTTGATGCAAAAAAAAGAGATATAAATGTACAGTTGACTTAATGTACTATACTTCATAACTATATAAAGTGCTACCTTGGAAGTTAGCTCAGACTGAGAGCAGCAAAGCCGCAGTCCATCATGAGGAACCATTAAAAGTCGGACGACTATAAATAGAGGCTTTTTTCTCCTGCAGGGACTGAAGAATGAGCATTGTTGAAAACACCGGAGGAGCATTTGCTCAGGCACAGCTTGTTGCGGCCTCAGATGTTCCTTAACAGTTGATTTCCTCAAGTTGCATTTCCTTTTTCACCACGTTATTGTGCTAATTATTTTTCGGCACGTTCCACATGGGTGGCTTGCTGCTCGGACTGCGCAAGCTCAGCCCCATTCTTTTTTCTTTTTTTTTTTCTCCTTGCCCCAGAAGCACCCAACACAAGGGCCGCTGAATATCAGGCCCAGCTGTGCGACACATTGGTTCCTCAACACTATTGACTGTTTTGAAATGCTTATGAGAGCTGATGGAGCATTTTTTCTTTGCTCTTCGCTTTCGCAGCC
The DNA here is from genome assembly GCA_900302685.1 of Spondyliosoma cantharus. NCBI lineage: Eukaryota > Metazoa > Chordata > Actinopteri > Spariformes > Sparidae > Spondyliosoma > Spondyliosoma cantharus. The sequence continues at coordinate 17,705 of OMLP01008409.1, read as the reverse complement.
AAATCCGATTTGTGCGGAGCAAATTTCCTGCGGGGTCGCTCTCACAGTGGTGTTATTCAGGCAAATTCATATATATATATATATATATATATATAAAAAAAAATCAAATCATTGTTTGTATTGCCTGTTTAGGATGATTTGCGTTCTACTGTATGTACTCCACCTCCTACCATGCTGGAAGGCTCAGAAAAAATACAAACCGAGTACTTCCATTATTCACAAAGTGCACAGTGATGCCTCTAGTAATTGCCGTAGACAACAGCATACACTGATATAGAGGCAGAAGAGCAGCGCAGTCACACACACACGCACACACACACACACACACACACACAAAAAACGTGTCATCGTATTGCTTGTCACGTAGAATTTTCCAGCCATGCACTTTTCACATTTCCCGCAAACACTCAAACGTGGAGTGGAACCTCTGCCGCCTGCCGCGACGTGTGACTCCGTGTGCACACCTGTATACCGATGTTACAGTTAGAATCTGATTTGTTATTCGTTTTCTGCCAGGAGTAACTACTGCGGTTTGACCCGACTGCAAAAATCCCCCGACTTCAGCTAACCAGATATGATCTCGTCTGAAACGCCAACATAGGGATTCAGAATAAATCTGTCACTCTCTGTGATGATTCTGGCTGGATCATTTTTTTCTTTTGCTCTTACAAGCAGGGTGATAAAAAAAGAAAAAAAAAAACAGCCCTGTGGGTGTTTTCTACCCCGGTAAAAATAAAAAAAATAGATGAACCAATGCATATTTCACGTTCTTTTAGGAGAAAGGAAAGTGCTGGCTGTTCTATAATTTCAGACTTTGCCTACTGAGGTCAGGGGTTCCATGCTTGAATGCCCACATTTGCATCTTTGACTCGCTCTGGCCCAGTGAGGAAGAATGAGCTGTTGCATCTCCTGTGATGTGCAAAAGTGAGAACGTACAACAGCGTTCACTGAACTACATGCGCTCCACTGATCTCAGCGTGAAACTATTTCACCGCAGCAGGGTATGCCTTCTCTCACAAAAAAACTATACAAATGCAAAACCACATGAAAATGAGGCTGCGCTTTTATAGGAGCACATGAATAACTGCATCAGGACACAATGAGCAACACAGGCATGCAAACAAAAAAAAAAACGGGCTGCCTAATTCTATTTACATTTATTTTGAGTAAACAGCACATGGTCGTCAATCCACGCCTGTTTTTTGGGGGTTTTTTTCCTGCTTTTTATTTAGATGTCTTTGCGTGGCAGGTATCTGCACCGGCCGCCGCTTTCTGTTCCCCAATTATCATGCAGGATCACAACAACAACAGTAACCAAAGGCAATTGCAGTGGCGTCCGGGCTATATGACCCTTGTTTGTCATTCCCGAGCTACGGCGCTCTCCATCCACACAGGCAAGGTGAAATCTGCATCCATTTCTCATATTTACATATGAACTAAACATTCCCCTGTGGGCTGACTGTGGCCTTCCAAATACTCTACATGGTGCAAAGCGAAGGTGATGCATAGTACTAGTGGGCTACTGAAGCTGGTGACTAACCCAGTATGATACATGGTTTCACAGGCTAATTGCAGCTCCCAGCTGAATAGGCCATAAGCCAACAGAGACCTACTGACCTTGGTGAAAGCAACACACACAAAAAAAAAAAAGGGCCCCGTGCCTTTACGCGACCCATTTTGTCGCTGAAAAATCTTTGCTAGACATTAAACAACTCTGAAAAGCTACTGTGAATGGCCGTATTTGCCAACAGTTACTACAGGGATGTCAGGAAAGCTGCTTGTGTAGTACATTGAGAAAGGAGTTAACATCTGTCACATCCCCCGGGGTGAGAACTGCGAAGTTGTACAGAAAGTAGAGCTGCACTCGTGGTTTGTGTGTGGCAGTATTTCTAAGGAAAGGGGAATAGAACAGCATCACACAGCCGCAGTACTCCTGTACCAACTGTTCACTTCCAGCATGCAACATTAAACAAACCACACGTCTGTTTGCATCACATACCAATATGGTACATACCTTCGTGTCCAACTACATTAGACACACCTGGAGGAAATCTGCTCCGGTGGTGGTACGCCACACAAAGATATTGATGAAAAATAACACGCCATCTTTCAAAGAGGCAGATGCTGCCCTCTTTGTTCTCTATCACCCGTTCTTCCTACCCTGTCGAAGCAAACAGCTGTTCTTTTGCTGTGCACTCGAACAGCCGAGTAAAGGCAGGAAACAGATAATTGAAAATGTCAATCTCATTAATTATCACAGTGAAAGTTGTAGGAGCAGCTTTCATTGGGAAGTAAATGGCCTCGGTTCTGACAGTTTCAGACCTGCGCGCTTACAAAGCAAAATCATATTCCATGGCAAAACCTTTTGCCTATGCTGAGTGATCTCAAAGAGCTTAAAGCTGCATTCAATGTCAACGGATGAAATGATTATGGGTAATGTAAAAGGGGATGTTCTTACTGACTCTGCAGTTCCCCTCAGCTCTATAAAGCTTCATAGCTTCTTTTGGGTAATTGCTTTGATTTTACAGCCTACAACTACACTGTTTTGCTTCCCTCTCTCCGCCCTTACAGTGATGTTTCTCATGGTGGGCAGCTGTTTTTTTGGAGAAGTATAATTATTCCACTAACTGCCCGGCACTGAAAGGCACACAAAGGCAGCAACCAGCTAGTGAACAGAAGTAGAGAATATTAAGAGGTGGGTGGGAATCAAAGCTAAAAGAAGAGGCAAAATGTGGACTTGCAACAGGTAACCAGAAGCACGACTCCACACTAATGCACATGTTGCTCCGTAGCTGTCGTATGTTCCTCTAGACATCGGTTAGCTAATGAGCCCAATTTAAAAAGGGGTACTTTGGGGGGCTTAACTGAAATGTGGGGCCACAATTCAGGGGAACTGGACATGTTGCTGCTATCATAGAGCTGCCACAAATAAACACTCACATTTACACGTCCATGAAAACACGCAAGGAAAACAATCGCGACTCCAGGAAGCATTCATGCTACAAAGCTATGGGTCTGTCAAATGCGCCCCAGTGGCGTTCTCTCTGTACAATATGTTGCCGAGGATTGACGATTTGCTACAGCGGCATAAAAAAGATACTACACAAATACATATCAGCTAGTGTTCCTGTTTTAATTCAGCCAATAACTTTTTAAAAGTTTTGACAGCGATTCAAACCAACGATATGAAACCACTCCTCACAAGAGAGGAAGATTTTTAGAGGAATTCTGTAGCCAAGTGCTGCAGATTATAAACTCCTGCATGGCAGAATCAAACCACTCTTCTTGGTCCATTTAGAGAGGTGCCAGCCAGTGTTGTACCTGTAACACATACTACTACAACTCCTAATTGATTTTACAAGGCAGCTTAGGCTCTAATTGCTGATTAGCCTGGGGAGATTCTTGATCCAAATGGCTTAGCAACTTCTTTTGTGGTGGGCTGTTTTCATTCATGGGAGAGGAGATAGGACGGGGATTGAATGAATGCATCAAGAAACGGGTTGTGTACTGCATTTAGGAGTAAAGGCAGACACGGGCACAGCGACACGAGTGAACAGATGCATTCCATGTACATGCCGTTCATTCCGCATCTTATTTAAAAAGGTTATGGAGTGGCACAGCAAATGTTGTTCACATTTGGAGCACGATGACGACGATAACCAATCACATTATTTTTCACTGCAAGATCAGGAGAGCAGGAAGTCATTGCGGTGTGCTAAATACATGCAAAATTGCTTTCAGAGTGTTAAAGGATGGCGTTTTGCAAACTATTTTACTTTGTTCAAGTGAGGGAGAAATTAATTGGACGCGTTTGAGAGTAAACTCCGGCATTTTAACAAGTTTGACACACAAATCCTTGGCAGATGAATAATTGGATAACAATATCAAAAAGATCTAAGTGATAGAACTCAGCACACTTTGAATTCAAATTTGATTAATTTATTTCCCCCTGGCTTAGTAAGTAGTGCTGTACAAAACAATGAAAACGATATCCCCTGTGCGCTCAAACGTTGTCATCTGCATTCCTTTTGATTTTGAACGAAGCCTCAATTGAAAACACAACAATAAATTGCCTCAATTGTCATCAGCTCGGGGGAAGTGAAAGCATCAATCGGCATTAATCAGAGCAGCAGGGAATCTCATTTAAATTTGCATTATTGAATGACCATTACGCTAATGCAAACCGTTTGAGTACCACTGTGTTGAAGGAATCACATGTTACTGCAGTGGCCAAACGCAGTGGAGTCATCTGGCTGCAAACCCCCGTAGCTGCTCCATAGACAATGAGCACAATACTGACTTTGTGAACCGATGCATTTGCCATTTTGCCTTTTATGCTCCAGCGGTCTTTGTATAAAGGTCCAGAATTGTCAGCATTACTGGAATGTAAAGCTTATTTCAGTGTAAGATTAAAAAAAAAAAAAAAAAAATGTAATGCTGCCAAAGCCAGTGGCCTATTTGTTCTGTAGAGCAGCTGCAGCCTCTCTAGTTATGTGACAGTACACCTCCAGGTATAACTATGGATTCGATTGTTTGAATTCATTTTCGCACTGTTGAACCGATCGACGTTTCTTTACAACGACTTCCAGATTGAAAAAAACGTATCTCACATATTTACATTCAATTTCATTTTCTTGTGTTTTTTGTAATAATTTCTATGATATTATTCCATGTCCATCTAACAACATTAGGTTGCAGACCTAATTTACCTGTTGGGCCGCAGACTGAAAAAGAATCTTAACTTGACTTTACCCAAAACTAGCAGTTAGTCCGTCTGGTCGGGTGATGTTTGCTGTTAGGTAGTAGATTTGATTTATGAAAGACAATCGTGGAGCAGCACAGTGCATAGAATAAGCTCAGGAGAAACATCAGACCGCCGTGTCTAAATATATATCTTCAAACGGTGAAAATGACAGCAGAAATTAGCAAGTTTGCCGATTTCACATATCTCCGCAATGCAAATCAACAGCCAGCTGTCTACCCGGAAGTGACTGTTAACAGCACGCTAGGCAGAGAATTGCTTTAATCTGCCTTAAGCTGACATTTTTTTTGGAAAAGAGTGGTGAAAAAATGCAACGCTTGGAGTTTAAAGCCCCACTTGATGTTTTTGAACCCACTGCTATCACCCAACTCTGCAGTTTCCCTCATTTCTTTTAAGCTTTTTTTGTGTTTTTCAGCTCATCGTTTTGTTTTTTATAGCGTGCAAACGTATCGTTTTTGATTCACTCAGTGATCTGACAATAAGCACATGTTCTCACCGAAAAGCCTTGCGTTGTATTTACAGTTTGTCTTGCCCTCCTTCAGTGGCAAAAGCAATCTACTTGTGAATATTGTTCCCGTGTTAACATGAGTCAAACATATTGGTGGCCCGATGCTAGGTGATTTCCCCTTGGTTGCACAGAAAAAAAAAATTGCCTTTTCCCCTGTTAGTTCTGATCGGCCGCGCTAATACGCCATTGTCTTCATGCGCCTTTATCAGCTAATTCTTCCTCATGCAGCCATTTTTCTATGCACAACAACAGCTCAGGCTCAGAATGAATAGAGACACGAAGATAATTTCCCCAGCAAATGACATTTTCACTGTCATCTTTTTTCTTTTTTTTTTTTGGAGATGGTTATAGTCCATGAACTTTTGCAAAATCATTTTTTTCTTTTACAAGTTAGTGACAGAAAATATTATATCTCAGTAGGATCATATTAATGGTATATTACAACCTTTTGCCCTATTCGAGTAAAATATTAAACTAAAGATTGCTTTAATTCGCTCTTTGTTTTCCCTGAACGACGGTTTGCCTTTCAAAATGAAGCATATTTTTTTAGCAGAGTTAATAGTGAGCCTTATCGAATATCTACTTAAAATGCATCCATTTATCCTCAGCCGATGTTGTACATTCCTATTATACAACTGTAAAGACATCTGCTGGCATTTGAAAACCTACTGTATACATTATCATAATAATATGATACAGATGTGATAATGCCACTAAGACCTTACACATAATTCCAAATATATTCACCAACATGACAGCAGCAGAAAACCATGAATTAAATTTTTCAGGCCCAGAGGTCTGCCGCTAAATCTCCGAGGTGCTGCCCGTCTCTGATTAAACTCACACGCTCTGTGTTGTTTTGGTCGGCGTTTCCAAATCTGCTCCTCAAACACCCGAAGACTACACAGTATGGGAATACGGTGGGAGTAATCTGACAGAATATATGCAGTTTCATAAGACTAGCCAGGCAGAAAATAGATTGGGGGTTGTGATTTGAGGGGAAGTTAGGATGGGAGCGGTGGTGGTTACAGGGAAATAATGTGTCACTCACAGTGCAGTGACTGCTGCCTCTGACACCAGGGCTGAGGCGTGACCCACAGCGTCTTTCACGTGATAAAACCTGAACATTTGTACCTTTCACCTTCGGCTGCTTTAAATTTTCATACCGAAAAGCAACAAGAAAAAGGAGACATGATCGGAAAAGAGATTCCTTCAAACACCTCAGCCTCATCATTAATTTTGTCCGCAGCACCGCGATGCGAGCTCGGTCTTTCTGTATGTGCCTCGACAGAAGTGCAAGGTAATTATTGAAACATATGGATGACTGGGCCCTCTCTTAACCCTCGCACTAATGATGCTTGGCTATTACAGAAGGGCATGGGAAGGACACTTCTGCCATTAACGGATATATCCCACCAGAGATCCATGACTTCTCCTACGCTTGTTGGATGAAGAGAATCTTTGAGAGCTTTAGAGAGAGAAAGTTTGGGGAAATCAATCTGAAACACTGGTTTCTTAACCAACCCAACGGCAAGAATTAATGCTGCCAATGAATGTTTCCCCAAAAACGGCAGATCTGTTGACCCTGTTCGTTTCTTTGTGCTCTAATTTTATGTTGAATTTTCAATTCTATGTTGTCATAATGCTTTGCTTATAGTCTGATTCGGTTGATCAAGAAAAAACACTTGTTTAGAGTTGGAAAAAAAGATCATGTTTGGGCTTAAATTACCTATTCTGTAAATGTCCCAACGTCTCCTGGACAACCGGTGGTTTCACCCTTACCTCAAACAGCGGTCTCTGGCATGGCGGCCTTTCTCACTTAGCTATACAACACCACCACCATCCTCTACACCTGCTAACATGGATGTAAGCTCATACACGCTGTTTGAGAATGGAATATGACACACATGGTAGAAATGTCAATTTGGTACACTTACAAAAATATATTTAAATATATAAAATATATTTAGTTTGCAGAAACGTAAACTCTAAGTATATTATTATGGTGACTGGGCTCTTTTTTTTATGCCTCTATGACAGTAAGTAGTTCTATATCTGAGCCTTGAACAAAATAACACACTTGAGGATCTCATCTTTGCAATGTCAAATTTTTTTGACATTGCAAATACCAAACAACTCATCGATTAACTGAGAAAATAATCAAGAGAGTCACCGACAATGAAAATTTTTCAGAGCAAAATGTTTTTCTTTTGAGAGCAATTTGCTGGTGTCTGCCTTCATCTTACTGGGCAAACATTGTAATTCACATGGTGTGTGTGGCCTGTTGTCATGTCATATTGACATCTGTAGATTTTTTTTCTGGTTCATGTTTTAAAAGAAGACTTAACCGATTCCTGATACTCAACACGCTCAACAGTTGCCGCTGCGTGTTGTTACCAGCAGAGTGACGCAGCCACCGATGGACCGAGACGTTTTTTTTTTTTAAAAAGGTGCCTCTCTGAGGCCGATGGTACGCCGTGCTTGCACATAAAAATTACAACAATTGCTTAATCTTTGCTACATCAAAGCCTTTCCATTGGCAGCGGATTCAATTTAACTCTAGACGACCCACTTCAACTCCATTAACTTTCTTTGCTGAATGGGATCAGGGAGGATGCCTCCCCATAATACCAGCTCGCTTCGGGCAATTTTTCAGCTCGGAATCTACAGCTCTCTCTGATGCTAATGGACCAAACGGTTACCCTCACCAGTCCATGTAAAATGTGCGTATATCACCCCAGGTACATCACAGTGTGACCCAGCCAACTGGAGCTTTTGTTCATGTGGTCTTATGGCTATTGGCAAAATTGATGCCGCTACACAATGGACTAAAAGCTTTGGCGGACAGTTAGAGTCGCCAACACAATAGCTGTAGCCGGTCCAGAAGCAGCAGTTGAAAATAGCTTCACTCCTTCAGCTATATGCAGCACTTAGACGATTCAGCTGAATTGGCCTTTTGCTAAATAGACCAGCATCTGCAGCAGCTACTGTGTTGAATGTTTGCATCGGACCACCATTAAAATCTAATGCAGATGTGAGAAACATACAGTTTATAGCATTTTAAAAAGCTCAACACCAAATGCATCTCTAACAAAGGTTATTATTAGAGCATAATTTGTCTTATCGAGTGTCTTGACACAACCTGACTGCGCTCTGGATTTTATCTTCAGGCAGTGTAGATGGAGTGAACCAGAAGTCCAGCTGAGTGGGTGAAACCACAGAAAATAAAGGCAAGCAAGTACATCTGTTCAGTCAACCTTATTGAAATTTTTTGGTCCGATACTGCCTGTGGACCACTAATTTTCCGACTGGCACATAGCACGAGCCTTTGATTGGTCCGTGACACCACGGCACGTCTCGCATCCATCTCACCCAGTTGCTAATTGAGACGGGAGAAAAGCTTCAGCCATTCCATTCTTTCCCTAAACGACTATTGGACGCTGGAGACCAGATGGTCTGTCTGCGAATGTCACTGGTGGCCAGTTGTTACATTTGACAATGTGGGCTGATCTGGCAAGTATCAGTACAATTTTGCAGCCTTCAAGAAGGAGCAACTGGGAAAATAGCACTTGGATTGATTTCATCCCTCATTCGGCGCAGAGCAAATATTTTTGACAAAGACATATGGTGGAGAGAAGTGCACAGCAGCAGGCCGGCCAGCCTCGAGCCGGAGCTGTTTTCACTTGATTGTTTCAGGCAACATGCGCGTTAAGACAAGCAATGTATGCAATGTTCGCATGCAGGCAGGCGCGCACGCTGCTTTGGCTCAAACACAGACACAGAAGCGAGTGATAAACCTCCGCAGAGCCACAAATATCACTCCCTTATAGTACTTTCCCTCGAGCCTTTGATTTTCTCCCAAAGCAACACAGTGTTTACATATATAATTCAACACATTGCTTCATGCTGCTGTTAATAAATCATATTCATCAGCCTACACGAAGTCGTGTATTTTTCTCCAGACCACGACACTGCATGCCAGATGTTACATGTCCGGAAGGAAGCGGCGATGCTACCTTGAAAACTCCACCTCAGTCACCCTGCCTTCAGCTGAACCAATCTGCGAGAAATAGAGTCTTTCACCTTCAGTCTATTTGGAATTGGGGGAACCAACCTGACGTTCAAAGTTGCTTGCTGAAGCAGAGTCCCTGTCTGGGCTTTGGCAGCTGGACTGATAGCCAGCCCTGTGGAATGGCAGCTGTTGAAGGGCTTTTTAAATTGCACCCAGGTTGATGGGTGGCTGTCAGGAGGGCAATGGACAGAGAATTTCGAAAGGGAAAAAAAAAAAAAAAAAAAAGGGGATGGAATGGCAGGAGGAGGGGGTGAGTTGAGCTGGAAGGACAGTGACCCTGACACCAAGGTGTACAGGAAAAGAAATGTCTTGAACCTCAAAAAAAAAAAAAAAATGAAGTGTATAAACTGAAGGCAGTCGGGAACGGGGAGAGGGCGTGCAGGGAATCGGGAAGGTGAAGGGGGATGGGGGGTGACATCAGTGTTGGAATAAATGGAGCGCTAAGGCCTGTCATCGCCAGGGTTATTTAGGTAGGCAGCACATCATCACTGTTCATCATAGTTTGATATTCGCAGACTATGTTTACATACAGCGGGATCATATCACTTCCTTTGCTGGCTTGATTGCCTGTCACAGATACAAATGGAAATGTCGAAAGCGCTCTCATTCTCCTTTTCACAGCGATTCACAGGAGCCTTTGTACAAGCGTTCGGTCTCAACATTCTAATAATTACAGTGGCTAAGACATGTTTCCGCTGGCTTTTGAATGAAATCACTGTGAACGCACAATAGCATCTCAAATTAAGCAAAGTAGAGATACTGCGTTTTGTGATTTAAAGTGCAGTGGAGCACTGTGGGTGTCATGCAATGCGACTTCTTCAGCCTCGCTGGCTGATCTCGCCTTGCTTTGGTGCAACAGATGGTGCTTTAAAGAAGGTCACCGCGTCTATTTCCCCAGTTTGCTCTTGTGCTACTTTCATTATTTGGGGATATTTAAGGCATAATGTAGAACCTGTCAAGGTGTTGTCAAACTGCACAGGGCTTGTTAAATCTATTTGACTCCGTGGAGTTCTCTGTGGAGTCTTTAAGATTGAAATGTACTGAGAGAACACTGAGGAGCAAATTATCTTAATAAACTATCCAATTAGTACCGGTGAGTGTACTCTCTTACAGCGTGCTGTAGAGAGACAAGCAGTAATGTCTGCCATCATAACATTTTTCACAGGATAAAGTGAACACAGGCTCGGGCACCGCTGAATGTGTATTTTTAGGGGAAGGCACCTTATTGTCGAGAGCTATTCTCAGCTTCATGCAGGCTCAAGAATTTATGTTCTGCATCCACACAAACTCTCACAGTAGATTTAATGGATTAATTTCTTTCTGTTTGTATCTCCAATCAACTCGCCATGTGAGGTTCCTATAGTACCATATTGACTAAATTCATGCCCAATTATTAGCCATTAATCTATGAAGGGGCGGTAGGATAGGGTGGTAGCTCTCTTATTGCCTGCTGATTGCTGGAGTGCACCTATTAATCATTTTCTGTATACCCCACTGGTCAAGAAACCTTTCCAGTGGGGGGGGGGGATCAGGCAACACGGGGCTACATATTTCCCATTTTCTAAGTCCCT
>OMLP01008397.1:2049-12098 GCA_900302685.1 Spondyliosoma cantharus | reverse complement strand
GTCGACGCGTCCCGAGAGCGCAGCCGAGGAGAGCGACGCTCCCGCGGGCTCCAGAGGAGGGAGGCTCCGGCGGTCTTGTCGGAAAGTTTGGAAGAAGATAAGCGGGAAGAGCTCACGTCCGAGTGGCGGAGAAAGTAAGCAAACAGTGGACTGTGGTTCGTGAGAGGTGGTTGAAGTAGTTTTTGGCTTGTCGTGTTGTTGAAGTGAAACATTAGGGAGTTCTTAAAATGAACATTTTTAGAGCGGAGTTTGATGGGAGGTGACCACAATAACTAAAATTAGGCTAAAACTACAGGGGACAGGTGAAACACAGCTTCAGTGTCAGTGGGCCACATTTCATTACATAATCCACTATCATTTGCATTTTCGTCAACAAAAAACATGCCCAAGCACAACTTGAACTGTCAGTACATAGTTTTTTAACTACTTTTGTTGGGGCAAAACATTATGGGAGTTCTTAAAATGAGTCTTTTGAGAATGAAGTTTGGTGGGGATGACCAAAATAGAGAAGAAGGCAGAGAAGGACACAACTATCTTAAAGATGTAGCACAAAGTTTAGGATTTTTGTTTCTGTGTCAGCTTCAGGGCAAAGTTTGCCCCATTTCATACAATAATCCATTACTTTAACATGTTCTTAGACCAACACAAGCCTCTATGTATGATCGTAACTTTTTAGTATCTAGTTTTTAATTTGTTAGGGCAAAACAATAGAGAGTTCTTAAAATTAACTTTTTGAGAATGAAGTTTGGTGGGCGTGACCACAGAAGCAGCAGGCTACCCATTCACACTTTTGTTTTTCTTTAAGGCTGTTAAGTTGGCAGAAAAGTAGGCAACTCGCATTGTGATGTTGTAAAAAAGTTTAGGATTTTAGTTTCCAATCCATGGTGGCACATTTCATTAAAATAATCCATCATTTCTTCCATTTTTTTTTCAAATTTGTAAGTTTAAATGTTGAGTACCCAAAATATGTACCCCACACCTAACAGAAGGCTTCATCAAATAAATAGTAAATATATTTTCTAATCTAATTTGTCCCCCTTTTTTTCCAGACTGTCTCACCAGTGATGACATGAGGAACCTCGCCATGATGTCCTGCTTCATGTTTTAAGGAATCTACAGCTTCAGATACCCTGGATAATGTGATACTAGCCTATATTTATTCTCAAGATATCCTTCGGCAAAATGGACTTGATGATGAAACCTTGCTGGCAAGACACATGGACGCATTCAACCATGATTTAAGTTGTTCAGCTTTCTGACTGCCTTTTTAAATGATACCACTATGTTGCTGATACAATCAGAGGAGAACAAAAAATGTGAATTGCCAAAGTTGCCCATATTAGGCCTATTAATGCACTAATGTATATGTGATATTTATTATTTTCATAATTGTATTTATTTGATGTATTTGTTACATATTTAAGGAAGAATAAATAAGCTCTGATTTGAAATCACTTTCTGTGGCTGTATGCTGAATTTAGGATGGGCGTTTGGGTGAGTCACTTTTTGCATCATGAACAAAGGAAAACAATGGTGTAATTGCGTGTGTGTGGGTGCGCAAAAAAAACAACACAGTTGCGGCAACATGTTCGATCAAGCCTAGGCCAAAGTGTACTTAAAGTCAAGTAGGTGACAAACGTGTACTTGTACTTGAAGAACACCACAGATGAATACATTCTGAGATCAAACGTTTAAATAAATTACAAAGTATTCTACAATGAATCGGCTAAATCAGGAAAACTCCCCTTTCAGACAACTCCATGAAGTAGGTTACTTGAGGCCAGGTGAAGAGCATTTCCTCCAATCAGACTCACAACCAGCAGCAGAGTGTCAGAGCTCAGTGACTCATTTCTTTGACAAGTAAAACAAATGGACTGACAACACTACTACAACTTACCTTTATGGTCTTTTCTTGGCAATCTTAAAAAAACCTAAGAGGAAACTGACCATCATGTTCGAAAACTCTGCTCCCCACTCAAGGTAAATATCACATTTTCCGAGGTCTGCGCACACGCAGTCATGAAATCTGAAAAGGGTTGGAGGTTATTTTTGTTTGATTGACAGCATTATGATTCCCATAAATTACAAAGGTACTCCAGTGAGTGTCCTTTTTCTTCCTCTGCAGACTCTTGTTTGTCTTTGCGCTGGCCTGTGCAGCTGTCACACCGTTCATCACGTGCTCAGGCGCTGCAAGAGGTGAGCGCCAGTATCTGCCGGGTCAATTCTGCCGCGTGTGCAGTTTCAGTGAGCTGATGCTCATCTTAATGGCCCTCTGGGAAATGTCATGACTCATGTGTTGGCTGATAGATGGAGGTGAACACGTTTTGTTTACTTAAAGCTGCAGCTGTTTGATTTAAAGATATGTTCTCAGGCATGTCTTTTAACTATTAAGTTTTATGTTGGCAGTGAAACAAAAATGTAGAGAGCTATGGGATTTATTTTTAGGAGATTAAAGTGAACACGTCTGGAAAATGTATTTGTTCACTCTGCATAGTAATTTCAGATTATATCTAACTAAAACAAGGGTATATAGGAGGTGAAGTCCTGTCCCTTCCCATATGCACCATGACACCTTATTCATCGCACAATTTAAAATTATTTGTCTAGCCATGGACAATATTCACTCAACATCCATTTTCCTCTGATGTCACACTCGGCAAGGAACCTCAAAAAGAAGGTCATCACTTCACTGAATCTTGCTTTGGGGCCAGACTGTGGTTCCTGCTGTATTGAAGACTACGGGAGATGCATGTAGAAACACACCAAAACCCCAAATCTCTACCTTGTATGACATCTGTTGAAGCAATGCCTACAGAGAGTAGGTTAACGACAGCTTTTTTTTTCACAAATGATTGACAGGGCTGATAATATTGTGACCAAAAATGGCAGGTCCGACCTAATGTTGCTGATGAGACTGAAATGACACTGTGAACAGGAACCAGGGACAAACAAAGTGCCGATTTAAAACAAATAAATCAGTCGTTCAACTAAGCAAGCAAGTTTCAGTGAAATAATGACCTTTCTTTTTTAGGCTCCTTGGCTCAGGGTGGGAAGTTTAAATGCTGGAATAATGTTATGTTGCTGTGTTCCTGGTGGCAAATTCCATAAAAGTAAGAAATCTGAAAAAAATTGTTACCATTTCACCACTTCCCAATTGATCAGCAACTGAAAAGTTGATGGAAAGGGAAAATCTGAAGCGACAACGGGCCATACTTAAAGACAAAATAACACATTTAATAACCCGTTCACATATGTAAGCATTCAATCACTCCCCAGCTAACATTACCATTTGATTTCATCCTGATTGTTGATCTATTAGAATCAACACCTTTATCTTACTGTATTGTGTAACACTTTCAAACAATAACATTAGCTTGGAACTGGTTGTTGTCCAACGTTAGTGGGTTAACAAATATGTTGTTTTACTTGGAAACATGGCCCGATGTCCCTCTGGATTTTCATTGTCCATTGTCTTTTCACTTGCTGATCAATCAGAAAGCAGTGAAATGACAACGCGATTCTTGAGCTTCCCATCCCGACTGTGATGTCAGAAGAGAAGGGCCGCAGTGGGAATGTCATCTGTTGATTACCATACTTTTTTCCCCAGAATAAGGTCCCATGAGGGAAACTGGAAGGGGCATTACTTGGCTGTCTATTGTGAACTAAAGAACTAGAGGAAAACTTCAACCCAAGACATTTTTGTATTTCAGAATTACAGTTATTATTTGCCTGTATAACAGCATTAGAAATAATATAAAGTTGTCTCATGTTGCCATTTTTTTCCACTTTTAGCCAGTCGCATAACAACCCAAGTGGACAATGGAGTGCCACACAGTGTTCGGAGACAAGTGTACAACCCATACAGTCAACATCTATTTACTGCTCTGCCATTATCCGAAACTGGACTCCAAACTGGAACTCACGGTGAAACCGATCCAAGCAGGAATTATAAAGAGGCTTTGTCAATGATTCACCATCAATCAAATCCTCCACGGTTTACCGCAGGTAGCTTTAGTAACGATCAAAACATCCCAGATAACAGACACTCCCGAGAGGGAACTACTGGAGCGCAGAGTGAAGTGAGGTCAGCAAACAGCATTTTCACCAGACAAAGCTTAGAGAGACGGCAATCTGAAGTAAATCGCCACCCATTCTCTCAAGGAGTAGGGCAGAGTGGAAATTCATATCATTCACGCCCAGTGATCGTTTGGAAATCATCTCACAATGAAGCTGCCAGTCCCTTTCATCGGAGCTCTCGTCCTTCTCAAGTCTGGGACCTCAATGCTCCTCAGAAATCTTCCAACAAAGAAGGACTTCCTGGAAATAACCCTCCAAAGGTGGCTGAAGATCAAACAATCTGGCAACCCTCTCACTCTTCTCTTTTTTCGTCCCAGGCTGATAGATATTGGAGTACTTCACCGCAAACTCCAACAAGGCATTACGGCGGCTATGAAGAGACAAATGAGCCCACTGCGGTCGGGCTGCCGAGCACATCTCGCAGGGTTCAATCAAGCAAATTTTTCGGCTTAGCGAGTCAAACTGGCCCCCCTGCGCCATCAATCAGCAAAAGCTTAGACACCTCTGTTATTAAAGGCAATCCAAACCCAGAAAAAACGGCACCATCCATCACAGATTTCTCCCAGGGGTTGCACTCTGTGAGCAGCATTAAGACACCAAGACACAGAAATGTCCAGTCTTATATGTTCAGGGACTCCCAGACCTCTTCCTATGGACGTGAGACAGTAAATACTGCTGCTGGTGATGGACACAGGGCTTTCCCCACAACACCATATAAGAAAACTCCCTCTGATGCTCAAGTTTACGCCGGGTTTTCTTCCAATTTTAAACAATCACAGACAGAAAAGCCAACCAAGGAAGTGCAACATCTCTATAATAATGCCAATTCGCTGTATCATAATGCCTATATGGCCCAGTATGGGGCTCAGACGGATAGGTTTACCAAATACCAACACACTACCCCAGAAACTCTTGCTCAAATGTCAGTACATCCTACTCCCGGGTCAGACAACGCCATGCAAAGTTTCTTCCCCAGACCTCATGCAGATTTCCAGGGTAGCCTGGTTAATACGACCACAAGAGGATCAATGACTGCATACAAACCTGGGCAAACCACTAACGGCATCTTTGGCTTCAGAGGATTAAAAATTGCTCCGTCGAGAGCTGCGGGGAAGCCATCTATCCTCTCCTCCGCTGGCTCTACTGAAAGGACCAACTCTCTGCAATATAGCTTCGACAAAGGGAAGTATAAATTTGCAAACATACATCCGTCTCAGTCAGCAAAGTATAGTTTTGGCCAGAGAAAGGCGTCTACTACACCAGCAAAACATGAGAGGACACCCACAGATTATTCCTCACCACCTCCAGGAATTTTAGATACCGTCCAAACCACTCCAAGGCCGTTCCCATCGAGATTTAAGGAAGCCCAGCCTCTGATGCCTGTTAGTGATGTGGGCCTGGACAGCATTCCAGATCGCAGGCAGTACAGAATCCACAGAAGGATTTATGGTCTCAAAGGATTTGGCACTCGACCACTCGAGGGAGCCAAAACTTCAGTTAGTGAACCAGAGAAGTCTACCAGAGTCCTGCAGGGTTTTGAAGGATTAGGACATAGAAGCTCACAGATCTGGCAACACAGGTGGCACAATAAAACAAAGCCAGGTAGCAGCCATTCATCCACAATGAGTCCAACTGAGCAAAACACCGAAGACCTGAAATCACTCTTAAAGAAGCCGGGAGGCACTGAAGCAGTCACCAGATTTACACCTCACAAATACAAAAATACCCGCAAAATCTATACCCATCTGGGATTTCACCCTGTCCAAAAGAAAACTGGAAGTGCTACAACTCAAACACACTGGAAGCACGGGGAACACAATCCAGCAACAGCATCTGCAATTCACAGAATCTCCTCAGCTTATCCCAGATCAGCAGGAGGCCTAAAATCTGAGCCAAGACCACCCAACAAAACCAAACCTTTCGCAATGAAGCCGAGCCTGCTCAACAGTTCCACCAGCAGCACAGTGAGAGGCAAACGCGTAAGAGGAAAATCTGTCAGAAAGATCAATGAGTCTACCTCCCTGACTAATGGTACTGGAAATGCACCCATAGTCAGGCTGCTCAAGCAGCCTGCCAGAGTCAAAGCTGTCATTCACACTGATATTCTGGGAAGTGCTTCATTCAGTGGTGTCAGAGGTATTACACAGACACCAATCGCACCGACTGATAAGGATAATTTTCCAAACGTTACAGCAAGGATGAAGGAAAAACAAGCTCTGGGAGATTGGACCTTGAACTCTGAGGCTGCTGTGCTTGGCAGAGAAAATACAAGCAGGGGTCCTGAAGATGAGGTTGATTTTATTAGTGTTGAGATGAACAAGTCGGCTGTTAGAAATGAAGGAGATGACAGCGATATGAAAACATCGGATTTATTCCTTGATAATGAAGGCAGTGGAAGTGGGAGACTCGATATGTATGATCTTTTTTCAGCCGATCCCACAAAGAGTCAGGGAGTTGCTGAAGATTTGTTAGAACTAGATTATCTACGAACATCGACGGCAAACATCACCTTCAAGTCAATGAAACTGTCCCCTACTGAGAAATGAGAGAAACCTGTTGAATTATTATGTGGCAATAAAAGTTGGAAAAACTTGCCGAACACGGCCTGTTTCTTAAGGAATTCTTCAACAAAATGACTGACCTAATGGATATTTTTTTACATTGCTTACTCTGAGACTTTATCTCAAAAATATTATGTCGATAAATAATTCTTAATATTGGTTGTAGGCTTATTAGTTCACAAGAATAGCCTTGCACCGGTGATTTCCTGCTCTGCTTGTTGCCTGGTCCCAGCCAAGCAAAGTCCAGCACAAAAACTGGCCATTAAAATGTTTATTTATGCTTCTATACTTGTACTTATTAAACAAAAATACATATATCTTTATTACTCAGTTTTAGAGGTGCTGGTAGGGTTTAACCCTAACCCTCCAGCTGTTTCTCCCAGTTTAGCTACATTTTCCATACAAAAAATGTAAGCTAACTGACTGTTGGCGCTAGCTGGTCGTCTAGCAAATAGTCCAGGTCAAGAAAATGTCTATTTTACACTGTCTTAGTACGTCTATGTTTTAAACAAGATATATTGTGATAATAAGTGAACTTTAGAGGTAATGAGAGCAGGGTTTTGTTACCTTACAGCAAGTTAAAATGTTTTCTCCCTTTTCTATCCTTTATGCTTAATCGCTAAATAAAGCCAAGCTAAGTGACTGCAGGCACTAGCTAAACGGACAAATAAGAGGGTGGTATCCATATCACCCAGGCAGAAAAGTGAATACGGGTAAGTCTTTTTCTCAAAATGTCAATCTTTATAGGCCTAAAAATATAGTAAAATGTGATTTACATTAAATTTGTTATTTTGGTTAACAAAATTACAATAGAGACTGGAAAACTGGCACATTATAATCTTTAAGATGTACTGTTTTAAGGATACGTTGACCCAGAAATTAAAATTCAGTTGTAATCTACTCACCACCATGCGAATGGAAAGTGGGGTGAAGTTTCGTAGTCGACAAAATAGTGTATTTCTGGAGCTTCACAACAAAACAGTGTTGCAGCATTCTCCTAAACAACTGTAGTGTATGGGGACTTGTTCTAAAATGTAAAAAAAAAATAAAATAAACAATTAAAAAATCGAATAAAGTGGCTCCATACAGCTTTTCTGGTGTAATTCAAGTTAATTAATTTAAGAAACACGGTATCCACACACTTTTAAAGCCTTAATCTTCAGCGTTACCCTGCATAGAGGGTGTAAATAACGTCTTTTTAAATCATTTTGGGAACTCAGGCCTTCTGCAGACTTGATGCTGGAGGAGCTGTACGCAGCCACACCGTTTTCGTTTTTCAAAGTCCCTATCTACTTCAGTCTGTTAGGAGAATGCCGCAAAACTCCAGAAAGTGAGTGAGTAGATAATGACTGAATTTTTTTTTTTTGGGTGTACTTATCCTTTAACATGTGCTACCATACTGAATATCAACATACTGTCCGGAGATAAATTGCAAAGGCTTTTAGTTAAGGAGTCTATTATTCGATCAACAGAAAATGAAATGTCATTTCAAGCCAAAGTGCCAAATATTTGTTGGAGTTTAGTTTTTGAACGTGAGAAGTCTTTTGACTGTTTCCTCGTAGACCCGATGGTAAGCTAACATCTTTGGGGTTTGGACTATTTGTTTGACCAAACAACATTGAAAGCTGTATAGATATTGCCATAGCTATAATATAATGGATAATGAATAGCTGTTAGTTGCTGACCTATGACGTGCTTTTTAGGCGACAATACATAAATTGGCTCTTTCCAGGATTGCTTCAGGTTCCTGGTTCCCCCGCTGTTTCATTCATTGTGGTAAAAAAAAGAAAAAAAAAAGAAACAGCCATCTGGCATGACAAAGAGATTACAAGAAATGTTGGGAATGATCAGAAAATACTATGCTCTGTACATCATGGGGCATTTTTATTAAATGACATCCTCCAAGTCTAACCTCGAGCCTCCGCCTCATGAGAGAAAACCAAAACCTTATAATGAGCGGAAAAATATCGATGGAGGTCAAACGTGAATTCCTGAGCATAACTTTTGCCTCATTTGACGGATGATTTGCATAGTGTAATGTCAAGTATGAAGAGGGAAAGAGAAAAAGAAAAACGTAGGAAGGTCATACTTGAGGCTTTTTATAAATTGATTGTATTCCCATTCCTTGTGTCCTCGTTTTTCCAGGCAGAGCAGTGGCTATTCAGCGTGCTGACACAGATTTTCCGTCTCCTCTTTCAAGCTTTCGAGTAGGGGTTTGGACATGCCGGGTCTCTGGCTTGACACGCTACGAAATGGAAAAAAACAAAAACTTGTTCCCTTTTGTGAGAAGGTCTTTTTCTGACCTTGCCAAGCCATTAATAAGAAGGGTAATTGAAGAGAACAAGCTATTATGTGGTTTGTCCCTATTGATTTAAGCCGTAATGGAAATGGAGGCTGTAATGGAATTTGTTTGTTAGCTGCAATCACAAGAATTATGCTACTATAGTGTTATTTATATTGTCGGTGGCAGCTGAATTAAGTCTATAGTGACATGATCTGCATTTACAGCAAGAGCAGGTACTAATTCCACTAGATGGCGTCAGTTATCCATTTTATTTAGCCAACCTGTGACCTTAAGTGCAGGATCTTGTAGCTCCCAGGCTGTGGTGTCCTTCTGGGCTACGATGAAATGGAACATGTTTAAGATGATGAGTCAAAATGCGGGTTCTTTCTTATGGAGTTTGGTCATTTTAAGCTGAAAAAGGCTGACAAAACAGAGCTAAATGTATGTTTTTGCTCCCATCCCATCAATCAGCTAATGAGGCATTCCGTTTCAAGGGCATCGGGTCCACACTAAGCCCACGTCACAGCCCCTAACAGATCCGTTCACACCACCTGACCCTTTGCTTTTTTCCCCCAGTCGGTCACCTAAATGCCAGATCCGCGCTGACCCTCGATCTGCGACCTCAAAGGGGCCCCACGGCGAGGGGGAGGCTGGGAGGGCTTCAGGGGACCTGTCAGTCAAAGTTAAACACATTGTACATTGGATTAACACCCCTCACCCCCGCTGCCACCGGCACCACACCAATACCCGTGGAAAGTGGGACTGTCCACTTTCCCATAGAGCCGAGAGGAATTTAGGTGATATGGTGTTTCAGAGGTTTTTTTCAGTGGGCTGGCATGTTGAGGCGTTGGCCTGCCGAAGTCCCCCTTCTTTCTCTGCTGCCTTTTGTGTGGCTGAGTGTTTGCACGTCTAGTTCACACACTCCCTTCCTCTTCCAAGTGTGTGTACGCGCCTGTAATATTCCCCTTGTGCGCGCGTGTGTGTGTGTGTGTGTGTTTATCACGGACAGTGTGGTGTTCTCTTGCAAAGCCGGCCCTCCTCCTCCTCCTTCTCCTCCCACTGTGAGGGGGAATTCTGTACCATGTGTCTGCGGTTTTCAGGGAGCTTTCAAGGAAAATAAAGCACAG